>VUQR01036723.1:46720-57600 GCA_015108515.1 Hemichromis elongatus
TTTTTTTTTATGAGGATTAGCTGTACCGTTCTGTAAATTCCTGGAATACACTCACCGTTAATAACCTACTATCTGTGTGGGAAAATCACTAAACTGCTGAGAACTGAAGTCACGTTACCCAGATTGGTGACCTGTGAATGTACCTGGCCATGATCAAAAGCTCCCGCTATGATCTTAGAAGAATTCTTATTATATTTCTCATCATCAAATGTTCCTAATGCGACTAATAAAGGCTAAACCACAAAGAGATTATCTGGTATGTTGGATGTGTTAGCAAAGATTACTTGGCTTCTGTTTTGTGTCTAAATATTTTGTAGAAATAGCTGCTTAAATGAGTCATCTAGTAGCTAACTAGTAACGTCAAGCTAGAAGCTAATTTTTGCCGTCCTTTGATGCTAGCCAGGTAGCTCAATGTTTTGTTTTGTTTTTGTTTTTTTGGTTTATTTGGGGGGTTTATGTTGAAAACTGTAAGGTATTAAATAACATTAAGTAAAAAGAATTTCTAACTCATGCAGGGTTTTTCAGCATCTATTTGTTTGTGGCACTCTCTGAAAAATGTTAAGCCAGAGCCAAAGAAAGTTTAGCATGACTGAAGTAAAAAAGTAATAATAACCGTTTTGCTAGTTATGGTTGAATTTGCTGAAAAGGGACATATACACATCATAAAAATAAAAATGACAGGAAAATACATTCATTTAGGTCAATGAGGTAACATATTCTCAATGCTTTTACAAGTAGAATCAGAGTATAGCCACCCCCCAGAAGTGCATTCTGAACAAAAACCCCGGAAGAGGGTAACTGAAAAGGTATAAGATCGTTTGTAGGTGTAACACGACAAATGTGTAACACCTTTAACATTTCCAAGATAAAAACTAAAATTATAACCAATTAAGTTACAATTTACATCTCTCTACGTCTAGATTTACATAATACTTGCTTCACACCAGGGATGGGCATCTCATACACAAGTACTGTTCCTTATGTGCAACAATAATCTAAACCCCAAACCACTGCAGATTTATGACATGCTAGCTTTATTTGATAGAATATGTACTGGGCCTAATTTTCATTTACTGTTCAGAACTGTTTGACAGCTTTGTACCTTCCTCCTGCAGTAGCATCTAATCTCACCATTCAATACACCACACCAGTACAGTTTTGTTCTATATGCAAATACTGTCACACTCTTGGCAGGAGTAGTGTATTTCCAGTATAAGGAAACGTTATATTATTTTAAATAAAAAAAAAAAAAGCTGCATAAACTTGAAATGTTTTATAATTGAACAACTATTCAAGTATATAACTCAAAATGCATAATCATCGCCTTCATTTTGCGAGGTCACATTGCTGCTTGAGAACCAAAAGATCATCAGTTCATTAAATCAATTGGTTCAAGTCAAAATTTGAAGATATTTCCTCAGGAAGTTCCTGAGATATTTTGAACTAAAGACCGACAACTGAGAACATAATGCCTCCCGGCTATAGCTGTGGAGGCATAAAATCCCTACAACAGCTAATCTGAGTCATGTGGCAAAGTTGTCACAGTAGTTTTCTTTCTAGCCACATCCTTCAGATTCTCCTGGGGGATCACAATACTAAAGTCTTGGCCCAGCTGGGTCTAGCCCGAATGGTTCTTTACCAGATATACCAAGAATACCTCCACAGCGAATGTGAGAAGCATTTCATTTTACATTAAGATTCTTCCAGATATTTGAACCCCCCAATATGCCTTAAGGATCAGCCCAGAAACTAATTCTGGTCATTTGTGTCTGTAGTGTAATCCTTGCAGAGGCCAAATCCAGGTCTAGAAGTCTGGGCACTCCTCTCACTGTGAATGAAAGCTCCTTGTAATAAAACTGCTAACATTTAAACTAAAGAAAACACTAATAATACTATCTTCTATCATATCCAAGGACACTGTTATGGACCAAGTTGAAAAAGCAGGCGGAGTCACAGGAGTTATTAGAAAAATAGGGTTTTCCTTTTATTTAACCCAAAAATTATATTTACAAAAGTAATAAATCTGAGCTCATAAAAGAGGTCAAAGCAACAAACTAAACTTAGACAAAAACTGCAAACTTAACAAACCAAATTGACTGCTGAAACAAACATAACTGAACTAAACACGAAATGACACACAGGGTTGATATAATGGTTGATCAGACTATGATGGCACACGAGGGGGTACACTAAACAAAGAATCATAAACAGCAAACAATGCAGTACAGTTTGATTTGTTAATTAACTAACTTAACACCAAAGAAGAAAATCAAAGCTACTAATCCCTAAACTCAAATATTTAATCAAATACAAAATCTTTTTAATTAAAGAAAACACACATTCTCCCCCTTCAGCAGGAAGTGGTGGTGCAGTCCAATTATCCTTTGGTATTTAAGGGTTTCAAACCCTGGCTACCATCTTTTGTCAGGCAACTCCCAGGGATCATGGCAGGTAAGTAAAAGAAACAAATGTTAGTCAAAAAGTCAAACAAAATAATGAACTGGTATGCATACATAAGTAAACTAAATGTGCGCGCTTACAAATAGAAACAATGTATTCGAACCAATCAATAATACTGCAAATAAAAGTGTTATTTTAAGTGAGGAAATAAAGAATACATGGGAATTACCAACTTTAGAGTGTGGCCATGGGTTTGGCCATCACAAGTACATTCATTTTTAATTTTGATAGAACAGTGGCAGTATAATGTCCTCATAAGTGGATATCTGGTCCTTGTAGAGAAAAAATAAGTATTTTGGTGTAGACAACCCAAAATGTGATGTAAATGGTCTGTACTTGTATAATGCTTTACTAGTCCCTAAGGACCCCAAAGTGCTTTACACTTCAGTCATCCACCCATCCATACACTGGTGATGGTAAGCTACATTGCAGCCACAGCTGCCCTGGGGCACAATGACAGAGGCTGGCACCACTGGGCTCTCTGACCACCACCAGTAGGCAACAGGTGAAGTGTCTTGCCCAAGGACACAACGACCGAGACTGTCAGAGCCAGGGCTCGAACCGGCAACCTTCCGCTTACAAGATGAACTGCCAACTCTTTGAGCCATCTCTCTCTTGTCATTTCACACGGTGCCATCATAAAGCTCCCCACCATGCCTTACATTACTGTATCCTTGTGGCCTCAGTTTTCACTGAAAGCTGCACTTGTTTTGTACTCTTCAGAGCTTCAGTGATTTATCAATATAACAGATGGGTTTCCTTTTACTAATCACCTCGATCAACATGTGTGATGTAGAGAAGATGGAGTTTGGAAAAACTTGTTAAGAACTCATTTAACTCACTTAAAGCTGGGACCAAGGCTGACCACGACAGCAGATCTGACTACTTCTCACTTACATTTGTTTCAGATTAACAACTATGAGAATGTCTAAATGTAATATTTCTAACTGTTTTGCCAACACGCCACCTTCATTTTTTATTTCCCGATGAGGATATTGATAGTTAGCCATTGTTTAAAAAATTCTTCCAACACTTTTCATTGTCAGCTAATAGGAAATAACTTTTGATAATACAGTAGATATTTAACTAGTAAGTAATTAGTAAATAATAATATTTACAATGCTTCAGCCATGAAGGAATAAAAAAGGGGGAGATGTCCATGTAGAGTGCAGATAGGCAGAGCAAATGGTTACCACTGTGGCTGAAAACAGCTTCACAAAGCAGCTGGCACAGTGCAGAGTTGTCTGCATTTGCCATTAAGCAATACATATTATTTGAGGGTTCACGGTTGCTGATGCAAAATTGCTTTGGCACATTACATTAAATAAAAAGGTTGTAGGTGAGTATATCACTGTTAATTTTGATTTGTCTTTTTCTACACCAGTGAATAATGTGATGTTCGTGTGATTTTAGCTTATGCCTTCACTACATTGGCAGTGGTATAAGTACACTGCAAATATGTAAGAGAAGAGTTTCGAAGTCTCTCCTTGCTGATCCCTGAACTGCAACTTGCATAGTGTAGAATTACTTCTAGGAAAAAAAAACTGCAAACAAAAGAACCATTTCTGAATTAAATTCTGCTTCTATTGTGCACCAAATGTGATCACACTAGGGGAAAGTTGAAAACTTTAAACCTACAAACCTTACTGTGATCATTTTGAGCCAGAGCTTGCCTCCTGGACATACGTGGTTTAGCACTTGTTCCGTAATCGATCATGACAGATGTTGTGAAATATGAGCAGGAGCAACATGCTCTTTGAGATCTTTAACAGCCTGGTATCCAAAGTTAAAAAGCTACGTGTCCAGGGTTAAAACTTGGCCAAGCTCTACTCATCTAAAACTAGAACTCTGCCAAAAATCTGTCTTAGGTCAGGTCTCCCATCCAGAGTGTGGGCTGTGTTATTGCACAGAGTCAAGGCTTTACTCAGTGAGTCTGCTAGTCAGGGCCTCGGGCCTTGGCACTCCTGATGGCTGCTGGCTGCTACTAACCCTCACACCCCTCCTCTTCTGCCCTCCTCATGTTCATTGTGAGTACGCAGCAAGGATCTGGCAGAGTAGAAGGACCCCGGCCTTGCAGACTTTGCTCCTCTCTCTCTTAATGTTCGCCGCATGTCCCCCCTGCCTCGCCCCACAACCTTCTCTTCTACACTCCCAATATACCTCCCATCTTCTCTGTTGAAATAATGCTAATGCAGAGGTCAGCAAACCAGCACACGATTTTCGGAGGCCAACAGCTCCCGAGGAGATGCTTTTGATTTTCAACTCCATTGAGCTGCACTTATTCAATATTTACTCTCCAAGACCTCTGCATTAATTTACACCATACTTCTAAGACAGCCTATCCAAAAAACTCCTGCACAGGGCCTAATGCAGGTCTCCTAAACACCACTCCCTCTTCCCCCACCTCCCACCCACTCCATATTCACACCATTAAACCCCCCTCTCTGTAAACTCTAGTGAAGGCTTCATTCTTTGCTCATCTCTGACTCCTTCCTATCCACCAGTGGGAAGGCCAATCCTGGGCTAGTTATTGTTGTTGCGCTGTTCTATCATTACTACTAACCTTGACTTCTGGCTGCTTGCTGTAATCACATGGAACCACTGGGGAGGAAGTTTGGCCTGGGGTGAATTATTAATTAACAAGGATGGTCCTCCCCCTCAGAGCTCCCTGAGAGAGCAGGTGAGGAGCTGCGCAGAGGTGGGGGTGTATTTCATACAGGCGGTAGGGGTTACCCACCATGCAGATGGTATTAACACACCTATCAAGGTAAGAAGGATCAGCACTCTGGGCTACTCGTGGAATTGTTAAGCAACACAAAATCAATAACCAAGAGTGCATTATTTCCTTCCATGCATGATGTGTGCCTCCTACTCTCGATCCCTGTGTAAGTCTGCACCGCATGACGGGAGTGGGGCTGGGTGGGGTGAGTGTGTTCATTAAGATGAACTTCACAGGCTTCCTCACAGGGGACATGCTGGAGGTTGATGAATTCCAGTTTTCAACTAATGATCAACTTCTATATGAAGTGAAAAACAAAGCAACGCTTCCTAATACTTGTTATCCTGTACTGACCTTTCCATACCTTGCCCCAAGCACACATGTGCATGATAGAATAAACACATACACATATTTCCAAGGTACATCATGTGAAGCTGACACAACTCCCTTGTACAACAACACACCTACAGATACAGAATATAACAGAAGTCAGGACGACTGACGTACCTTTACCTTGCAGTATGTTTTTGAGAGCCTTGTTCAGCTGTTTGGCGGATTCCCCCCTGGGGTCATCCATTTCCCAGCACCCCTGACTTTCCCCTTCTAAACAGTGGAGACTACAGGGACTGGGACCAAGGCTTTGATCTTCACACAACTCCCTTAAATCACAGGGAAGAAGCAAGGATTTTCTCCAAAGGGTGTCTCTGTGCTCCCATTCCCCAGGAGAACTCAGCCAAGTCATCTATGAAAGTGAGTGAATTGCAGAGCAAAACAGTGCTCCCCTGGGTACAGGAACAGATACTCTACCAGTCACTTTACTTCTTTTCTGAGAAACACAGGTAATGAAAAATTCATCACTGTGTGATGTACAGTACCTGCAGTGAGCATACCTGTTGTGAGCAGTCACATACTGTAAGAAATGTGCCACCGTGACAAATGTGTTTGCTAAGCTCTATTTCACAACCTTCAGTAGTTATTTAAATTATCACTAAAGTACTAATTGAGCCTTTTATAGCTGTCATTTCTAAATGGAAGAACCAAGATAAATAAGAGTCATATCTCAAATTGGAAGCATCCAGTGGAAATGAAATATTTTTAAGGCATACAAGCTCTGCAAATTTTGGTAGGTGAACTGACCGATTACCTAATTACATTTTCATGATCTTATAAGTGCTAGCAGTCGCTTGGGGAAATTGATTTCAAAGAGGTCGCTGCCCGCTGCAGTTACTGTGTGTTTGCAGACGATTCTTCCATGGGCAACCATGTCAACCTTATAGTGACCAAAGCAATTACAGAGGGGCTTATTTGTGCAGCTTCACAGCCAGTTTCACGCAGTAATAGCCAGCAAAATCTAGAAGTCCAGGAAAACACATTTTTCCCCAGGGACAGGAGGTTACCAACCAGTCTCTAGGCATGTGTCACTGAGGCCTAACAAAGTAATTGCCAAGTTTATAAACCTAACCCATCAATACTTAATGGCAGCAGTAATTTAAGGTGCCCAACATAATTAAAATCTGAAAATGAAATGAAAAAAAGAAGCAAAACATTTAACAAGTCACAAAAAAATCAGTTCAATTCAACTTGAATTTATATAGCAGCAATTCATCATGACAGTCACCTAACAGACGTCTGCAAGGAGCCTTTGTAGAGCCTACGAGGTAACATAAACGAGTGGCTGCCCACATTTATGCTTGTGTGTGGTTAAATATTGTGTGTCCTGATGTTTCGTATGCCGTGCCAGGTGATAGAAAATATAAAATGCTGGGACTTTTCCCTCCTGGGTCCTTTGTTTCTTTTTCTTCTTCATTTGAGACTTTGGGTCAGTCTTTAATGGTGGTGGTCATAAGATGTTCACGCTATTATGTTTTCTTTCTACATTTTCAATTTTTGATATTCAAACAGTATTTCGCTCTTCAAAATCTGTACTGAGGATCTCAGATGCCCCAGGAAGCTACCAATGTATCCCAAACCACATGAGAAATTTGTACAAGAACATTTCAGAGTTAAATTGTTAAAACTTCAGCACTCACCGTTTAGTTAATGTAAGTCTGTACCAAATCACTAGGAACAATAACCAACAAATTATATATGTTTGGTGAAATCTAAAAGCACACAGGGATTGATACATTTGTTAGATGTTCCCAACAGTTCTAGTCAAAACGTACTAATCTGTTCTCACTTCCAGCTCTTTAGATATGGCTCTTTAGAGATGACCCATTAGCATTGCATGCTACACGTGGCAGCACTTTTGCTATAATTTTGTTTGTATTTAACAAAATAAAAATGCAGACATAAGCGTGCACATTAATTTTTTGAGTGCAAGAGAAAATTGTTTTATTTCCAAATAAATCTCTCACTGAACTAACACAGCCGATCCCTCAACATGTTTACCTCGGCCAGGTCCGCAGCTCCGACCCGTGGTAAGGAGACCTCTGGCTACTACTTTGGGGTTCCGTGTCGGGCTCGTAGCCGGAACTAGCTTTACTGTCTGGGTCAGCTTTGCTAGTGAGAGACAGAGAGAGGCGTTAAAAGACTGCTCCAGCAGAACTTTATTGTTTTGGAGGAAAACACGAACACAGTGTCATTTCTCAAATAATAATTTTTAAAAATATATCTTCACTTCAATATGCAAGTGGCAAGTAGAGGTAGCATGGGCTGCAAATTGAGACCCCTGATGTAGAGAATGTCATAATGATTGCTGTATCAATAACAGCAAGATAACAGATATAAGGAAAACAGCTTTTGATGGAGGCAGTGTTATAGTGTGGGCAGCATCTTGCTTACTGGAAAAACAAGGATTGTCATCATTGCAGGCAACTTTAACACAGAGAGATATCAAGATGAGATTCTGCAACCAGGAGGAGCCCCATATCGCCACAGTCTGGGACTGACAGCTATCTTCCAAAATGACAACACACATCCACACAGACTGGGATTTATCATAGACTACCTACAGAATTTGGGAGTAAAGAGAATAGCCTGTCTGCAATCCTGAACTCAACCCCACTTTACATTTCCAATCACCTTGGAACGCAGTCCATGCCAGAACAACCAAGACAACCACATTGGCTGACTTGCATCAAATGTTGTTTGAAGAGTGGGATGCTACCCCACACCAGTGTGTGATCAAGCTGGTGACCAGCATGAGGAGTAGATGAAGGCTGTGTACGGTTCTTCCACATGTTACTATTACCAAATTATTCCATCCAGTAAACAACTTTAAAACAAAAGCCAACAGAAGAAAAAGTTGTTTGGCACTGGCAGAGAACTCTGCTGCTCAACCCACAAATGTATTTTCCCTACAAATGCAGCACCACATACAGGGAAATAAACAAGCTTTCCAACAGTATAGGATTACAACAAAGAAATAATGAACCAAACACACTTGTTAGGGAAAAAGCTTTTTAAACCTTTAAAAAGCAAACCTTTGTTTTTTTGTTTTTGTGGTTTATTAATCAGATTTATTTGGATATTCTATATATGCAGGACGTTCAAGTGACCAAACTAATGTTAAAATTAATGATGCAACCACAGTTGAGACACTTTGACCATCTATGTTTTGGACTTTCATTAGCTTAAATTTAAGCTAACCATTTAAAGATCAAGTAAGTCAGATACAGTATCATGTATCAGCTTTTTTCATGAATTTAAAATAACAGCAGCTGGATGGGATAAAGGTAATATATTAAATAATAATAATGATGTTTTACTAATACTTTAAAACAAAGTAAAACGCGGTGACTTTGATCCTAACAGCCCCTCCTTACACCTTCTTATATTTTCTCTTCCTCTTTTACACTATGACACTATTGTGTTTTCCTCTTGTCCTGCTGAGCATCATATCTTGACACATTTCATAGGTTTAAACTATATTTGAATCCTTGAACTGGTTTTAATTCTTTGGTTTTGATGAGAAAAAAAACATGTTTATGAGGGTAATTCATCACTTTCATGAACGTGTTCTTCCGCTGAGGCTGAGTGTTTCTGAAAAGAATTATGCCTCAGAAATTAAGAATGTAAGGATGCCTGCACAGGCAGGTCCACAGGGAGCCGTTTGTGGTCCTACTGTAACTGTGCACTGCTGCGGTGGTGCAATAAAGCCCTGGATTTTTTTAAAGGTTTCAAAGTGGCTTTCCTGCATTCGCTTCTGTCAGCCATAAATTAAGAATAAACACAGCTATATATGGGGTGCCCATAAATGCCTTCATAATTCATACCTTTTGGGAGAAGCTCAGGTAGATTAAGTCATTTCAGTGACACATAGTGTTACTGTGTGAATAATATACCCACAGCCCTCTACACCGCTTGTGTTCCTGGTCTCCCCTTTCACAGCTAATAGCTTGATCTCGACATTATTGGACAATAAAGGGACACATAACATATTGCAGATGATTAGACTCCTGGGTATATAAAGCGTAGCAGTGTAACAGACCCTGGTATAGCATTATAAGAGCTCTGTCATCAATGAGCTTTTGATTTTTTTTAAACAAATGTGGAAATCATAGTTTGTTCCACCATCATCTATCATTTTTCTCCTTGTTTATTTTATCTCTGTACCTGGTAGTTGAAATAGAATCAGGATTTCTGTGATAAAACCCACAGTAAAGCCACTCCATTTCTGCCTTTCTGACATGATTTTGATCCTCTGTATACTCCTAAGGATGGCGGGCGACTGGCATATGGAAAAGCCTTAAAAATACAACAATACAAACATAAGGTCTATGCAGCTCTGATGCTCAAAAGCCAACAGAAGAGAAAGTCGTAAAAGATATAATACACCTCAGAAAAGAGAATCCAAGAGAGCTGAGTGCCAGATTTCTGATCAAAGCACCTTTTGAAGTTTGCACGGGAGGTTCATGATGTGTGTGTGTGTGTGTGTGTGTGTGTGTATGAAACAGAGAGAGACTGGTAAATCATATTTGTGTGTTTTCTCTAGATATCTGCTTGGGTGTCTGTCTTTGTCAATGTAACAAAATGCAGTCAGCAAGCATTACAGTGGAATATGTGATATAACAAAAGACAGTGAACAGAGACAATCCATATGATTAGATCATTTCTAATAAAAATTTAATCTCAAAAGAAATGATGTTATATCATCAAGAAAGTTAAGGAATGATTTCCTTTATTGGAATATAAAATTGGATATCCTTTTTTGTGTGTAAAATACAACACAGAGAGCAGTTTGACATCTGATCCAGTGAGGAGTTTTTATAGTTACAGCTGCAGTGCTAACACTCTGAAAAAGTGACAATAACCAACTTAGATGGCTAAAGGCAGCGCTGGACTGGGACAAAAAATCAGCCCGGGTATTTTGACTAGAGACCGGCCCACCAGGTATTATAGGAAAAGTTGTGACAGTGATGTACACGGTCTTGTTAGTATATATGTTTCAATCTAATAAACTTAAACCTATGCCATTCTCCCTATTCTGGTATTCTAAACAGTATTTAGCAGAAATATTAAACAACCAAACTAATAGGGTTGCCAATTCCCAGAAAGAAAAAAAAAACACCCCCACCCTTCGCCTCATGATGCTTAATCGACTTTAATTTAATGCATGTGTAAAAAACAAATGCACAGAAATCAATTATTTTTCTTCTACAATTAAATATATTCAACATCTTTCTTCAACATAAATGCAGACTGCACAGATGGCCCCTTCCCAAAGGAAAAAGTATTGTAGCTTACTTGGGTATATTTT
>VUQR01036725.1:0-55649 GCA_015108515.1 Hemichromis elongatus
ACTGATCAAAGACCACTGATCAATGGCCATGAGTACCATTCACAGAGAGTTGGGGAATGGCTGCAATCACAGCATTGTAAGATGGTGAAAGATGTACCCTTAGGCCCCCTCCTCGATTCAGAGATGGTCTTTCCCTTTTCACGTAAATGGCCTCCTTGACTCCGCACTCAAACCAGCGTTCCTCCCTGTCCAGGATGTGTACATCCTCATCATTGAAAGAGCGTCCACTGGCCTGTAGGTGTAAATAGACCAGAGTCCTGGCCTGACGAGGTAGCTCTTCTATGTTGGTCCATCCTCTTCGCCAGAGGTTGTTTGGTTTCCCCGATGTTTAAGTCCTGGCAATCCTCCTGGCACTTAACAACGTACACTATGTTACTTTGTTTGTGTCGGGGGACTCGATCCTTGGGGTGGACCAGTTTTTGGCGCAGCGTGTTTTGGGGTTTAAAAGCCACCGAGACGCGGTGTTTAGAAAAATACGTCTCAGCTGTTCCGATACTCCTGACACGTACGGGATCACTATGGGTTTTCATTTAGGCAGCGGTTGTCCTTCTCTCCTGGACCGGCTGGAGCTTTCTTTAGGCGCCTTCCCAGCTTTGACAAATGTCCAGCCGGGATAACCACATTTACTCAGGGCCTTCTTGATGTGATGTTCTTCTGCTTCCCTGGCCGCTGTGTCTGTGGGGATGGTGTTCGCTCTATGTTGTAGCGCCCTGATGACACCCAGTGGATAATGAGAGTCAACCCATGGCACACCCATGTTTCTGCTAGTAGAACTGACCCTTGTATGTGAAATAGGTGGAATGAAGACACAGTTCCAAAAGTGGTCGATGCTGAGAGTGGTCCTGTTGCTGAGTTTGGGGTCATCCTGTAATCTTGCGTGAACTGCCTCCAGTGCTTCAGTGCTTCAGTGGCTGGAACACAAGTGAAGAGAGATGTAACATTGTACGAGACCATTGTTTCATCTGCCTCCATAATGACATCTCTCACCTTCTTAACAAGAGTGTGCTGGATCTGGTGTTTAGAGCTGCCTTCCAACGGGTTGAGGATTGAAGCCAGAAACTTTGAGATTTTGTAGGTTTCTAAGTTGATGATACAGACAAAAAGGTACACCCTGTTTATGTATCTTTGATAAACCACACAGACTTGGTGTAGATTACTAAGCGATGTGAGTCCCTTCCTCTCCTCCATGACGTTGGATGCTAGGGGCTTTGCATTGCTGAGACAGGCCATCCATAGTTGCTCTGCTTCCACATCTGCAATGTTGTTGTTTCGAATTGCTGTTTCTGTGGCTGTGATCAGTTCCACTAGTGGGATTTGTCTCAGCATCACAGCAAAGGTCAACCCTTTTTCCTACAGCTTGTCTTGTTACTTCTTCAGTGTGTACAACTTTAGCTACTGTAGCTACTCTGTAAAAGAAAACCTCAAATCAGAAGTACTTGAGGCTTCCTTTGCACTTTGTGATGCAAACGTCAGTAGCAGCACCCAGACTCTGGAAGAAGTACGAATATCTTCTGGCAGAGGACATTCGTACTTCAGTCTATTCAGTCTTTTAAATCGCATCTTAAAACCCCCTTTTTTCTTTGGCTTTTAATTTGAATTCAGTTTGAGTACCATCATGTCTGTTTTATGTTTTTAATGTTAATTCATTGTCTTGTCATTTATTTTTATTTTTTACTTTATTGTTTTCTTTTGTTCTTAACTGATTGTGAAGCACTTTTTTCAACTCTGTTGCTTTTACATATGCTATAAAAATATATTTTGCATTTGAATTCCAGGTATAACTCCTAAACATTAAAGCAGGTAACTTATAAAACTGGAGAGGAAATTGCCTCTCACTAATTTAGATAATCATCATTTATAAATAGTAATAGTATAAAAAGTAGCCCTCCGTAAAGCTACAACTTCTTACTATTCATCCCGAATTAAAGGAAATAGGAACAACCCTAGGTTTCTCTTCAGCACTGTGGCCAGGCTGACAAGAACCTAGAGCTCTATTGATCCAAGTATTTCTTCAATGTTTACTAGAGATGATTTCATGAACTTCTTTACAAATAAAAATTTTAACATTAGAGAAAAAAATGCTCATAAATGTAACATTATGTACAGCTACTTTCAGTACCATTGATACTTATTTTTCTTTCTTTTTCTCCGATTGATCTTTCTGATGTAACTTCAGTAATCACTTCCTGCAAACCATCAACATGTCTTCATGGCTTGTTCTGCTAGACCTCGGTGCAGCTTTGGATACTTTTGATCATAACATTTTGTTTCAGCAATTAAAGCATGCTGTAGGTATTAAAGGAATGCACCACAGTGCTTTGAATCGTATCAATGTAATAGATTTGCTCATTAAATCCAGAGTTCTCTTCACACACTAAGGTTAATTATGAAGTTCCACAGGGTTGCATGCTAGGACCTTTTTTTTTTTTTACATTTTACTTGCTTCCTTTAGGCAGTGTCATTAGTAAGCATAGCATACTGCTATGCAGAAGACACCCTACTTTATCTGTCCATAAATTCAGATAACACACAAATTAGTTAAACTGCAGATAGTCTTAAAAACATAAAGACTTGGATGACCTAAGATTTTCTGCCTCAAAAATCTCAGAAATGCATTTTCTAGCCAGATTCTTAGTCTGGATGGCAGTACCTTGGCCTCCAGTAACACTGTGAGGAACCTTGGAGTAGTTTTTGACCAGGAAATGTCCTTCAATGCACATATTAAGCAAATATGTAGGACTGCTTTCCTCCGTTTGTGCAACATCTCCAAAATTAGATCAGATTAATATCCTGTCTCAGAGAGACGCTTTTATTACTTATAGGCTGGACTACTGTAATTTGTTACTATCAAGATGTCCTAAAAACTTCCTGAAAATCCTGCTCCTCACATACAAGGTCTTAAATAATCAGGCCCCATCTTATCTTAATGACCTTGTAGTACCATATCACCCTATTAGAGCACTTCGCTCTCACACTGCAGGCTTACTTGTTGTTCCTAGAGTATTTAAAAGTAGAATGGGAGGCAGAGCCTTCAGTTTTCAGGCCCCTCTTCTATGGAACCAGCTTCCAGTTTGGATTCGGGAGACAGACACTATCTCTACTTTTAAGATTAGGCTTCAAACTATCCTTTTTTAATAAAGAATATAGTTAGGGCTGGACCAGGTGACCCTGTTACTGAACCCTGAGTTGCACTTGGTGTGCAAATGTTTGTGTGTGAATGTTAGAAACAGCTTAGCCACGGGTAAAAGTCCTTTATGAATTTGGGTGTACCTGTAGGAATGAGACTCGAGTAGAAACATTTTGGGTGTTCAGCTAAGTAAAAAACGAATACATACTGCTATATATCCTGTGTTCATTTTGAAATTCATGAAACATAATACAGATTTATTGTGATGATTTTGCACAAGGACAAATGTGTTGAGAAATGTTCAGCAACACAAAGTCCAGGCAGTAACAGTGCCTGATATTCACTTGCTCTTCTGATGCAGCGTGATGATTTCATAATGACATTCAATGAAGAAACAACATTAGACATGTTCACCACAGAAAGAGAGACCAAAAACAGAGGGCTGCCAGGTTTGAGTACCAATAAAATAGCTTTGGGTGTGCCTCTGTTCCCTTGGTAATAAAACAACTATTCTTTTTTACCCACAATGTGTAAAGGAATGAACCATAAGATCATGGCAGTGAGTGGGCATAGCATTATAATATAATAAGACACTACTCTATTAATTTATTATTGAATTATATTAAACATTGAAATGTCCTGTGTCTTTCCGTCATATTCTTCCTGTCTGATCATGCTCTTGAATCCCATATGCCACCAAAGCAACTGGAATTGTCACTATTTGCAGAGTAAATTTTAAAATAACATGATGCAGAGAATCTGTAGACCTGCATACAGTCATAGTAAAAAGAAAGTAGCCCCTGTCAATATTAAGGTTGTCTGGCTTATAGCAGGTCCAAAAATTAGGAAACTATCATCTCAGATGAGTAACAAAACATGACATATTACACTATGCCATATTTAATTAACGTAAATAATCAAAAATGCAGAAGCACTGTGTGAAGTATACCATTAATCTTTGAATTAATAACGATCAGCTAGGTGCCGTTAATTAAATACTCTTGATTAACTGATCCTTGATAAGGTGGCCACCTCCATTAAGGTACAAGTTTTGGCATTTTGCATGTTTGGAATATGCAGGTGTGTGTTAACACAATATCAGTGAGAAAAGACATCTACCTACTGAGCTATCCCTGCCGCTGCTGTATATGAGTCAGATGTGAGGTCATCTGTCAGATAGCTAAAGCTTGGCTGAATTTGGTTTATCGCAGATTGTAGATATTTCTTTGTTATGTCTTTATTGTCTTAGAATTGAGAAATAGTGTATTTTGTTTTGTTTTGTTTGTTTTTGTTAAAGTGATGGCAAAATTTCCAAAATAAAGGATTAATTGCTTTATTATTATTTATTTAAAAAAAAAAACAGTAATAAATTGCATGCATGCACTGAATAACAGCACTGAGTAACAGTAGAGGTGGCAGAAACAACTTAAAGCATACAGGGAACAAAACATAGGAATGGCTTCTTGGGAACTCGGTAAAATTTGAGCCCAACCAGGGTCTGAACCGAAATCTAAGAAGGAGAGAAAGAAAGTGTGCTAAGCTTGTAGGATCAACCCCAAGAAGTTTTGGTGATGTGTTGTTTCCATATGTGTTTTAAAAAAGTACTCAGTGAAGGCAAAACGATATCTGAATATTTCAGTCTTTCATTCGTATTATTATTATTTTTCTATTTTTTATGTTCTGTGAGCTCTGAAAAGTGCATTTTTGATATGTTCAATGCAAAAGGGGGAAATTTGGAAAACGTCTGAAAGGCTCTGGAGGTTCCTTTGGGCTGCATGTTCTTTGAGGCCCACAGGTGTGCAACCATCTGGGGCTTAACCGTTGAACCAGTGTCCCCTGAAAGATAGTCACCACTCTGGCAGCCAAACCAAAAACTGACTTTGATGCAACCTTCCATTGACTAGCATAGTTTGTGTGTAGTCGCAATTAAATTGTGTGTGTGTGTGTGAGAGAGAGAGAGAGAGAAAGAGAGAAAGACAAGGAGGGAGAGAGACTTCATGCAACTCTAAGGAGAAATGAAGATGAGTCATGTGTGAACCTGCATGCATTTGCATGTGATGTATGCTTTTATGTTTACATGTTTGTTTATCATAAAGTTCAGTGGCAGCTGTAGAGAAACATGCACATAGTTCCCCTGTCTCAAACCACACAGTTCACATTTTACTAGAACACAACATGGTCAGTTGCTAACATCATTATATGTATTAAAGTATTTTTTAGGTTACAGTACTACTTCCACTCTTAAATTTGGATACTGTAAAGTTGTAAAATAATGGCAGCAGTAGAATCGCGTCCTCGTGTCCTCTTTCTACGTTGCCATGACAGTTCTTGTGATGTTTTATCGAGAATTTAATGCTGGTTTTAAAAGCATGCAGCCTTTATGCAAAATAGCATCATATGTTACAAGTGATACGCAAACTCATTGTCACCACAGTCTGTATAACGTAAAAGTTGGGGCATGGCGTGTGTAAGAAGCAACAAAGCAGCCGTTGTCAAGCTGCTAAACGGAGGATGGAAACACTGTGACGCAGAGAAGACATCCTGTTCTTGGTATTCATTTTTGGGAGGATTTCTAGGAATGTGAGGCGACTGGTGTTTTGGTTTGGTTTTTCTATTTCCTGTTCTTTTTTTCTTTTTTTTGGTATAAACACGGCATAAATACAACTTTTATTGACATTAATATTAATAGGGTCATTGAGAGAGCCTCAGAGAAATGGAAGGTCGCTGGTTTAAGTTCCAATGTCTAATCTCAGTTTTGGTTTGAGCAAGTGAAGAAGCCTTCATTTAGTTATGGTTTCTAAAGATGGGCTTTAGGTATTTTAAAAGCTCTTATCTTTGATCAGTCAATCACTCTGCCTGTGTTTTGTGTGTCAATAGATTTAAACCCACAATTTTGCCTCTATGTAATTAGATTAACACACCCAGTTCAGCATTGGTCCTCACTAGTAATTGGAACATTTCACCAGTTTGTGAATGTAAAAAAAAAAAAAGCAAAAAAGCAGAGTCTCTGAAATAGAAAAAATCTGTAACGAAATGATTTTTCTTCTGACAACTATGTTACCACAGTGTGTTGGCTTCAGTCCTTCACTGTGTAATAATTTAGTGTTACACACAGGGAAGATTATTGGATTGGTAGTTTTAGTGATGCTGAGCAAGAGTGTCAGGTCCAACCTCATGTACTTAGGTGTGCCAGCAGCATAGATATATAGGAACAAGTGTTATCGTCGTGCCCGAGGTCTATTATTTTTCTCACATGACTTGCATTTTTTTTTTGGATTCACAAAGCAAAAATGAAATTTAAAGAGAAAAGTAAGCAGATGTGGGGATTTATATTTTAGCATGCAGTCAATCTGGCACGGGAGGTTTTTCTTTCTATGAGGTGGATTTTCAGAGCTACATTTTAGGCTGTTTGCATTTAATACCAAATGTAGCATTAGTGATAACATCCATCACTAGCATCACTCTTGGCAGTTAAGAGTCACTGCCAGGAAGGCTATCAGCGAAGAGATTATTTCATAAGAGACTATTTCATTAGAAACGTTGCTACATATTGAAAGCACACAGAGCTGAGCGGAGGAAATGATTTGGAAATAGTTCATTCAAGCTTCCTGTTGGACACAAAATGTAGGATGTCTTTGTTCGCACATCAATCATCGTTCTACTGACGATGGGAAACAAGAACAATACCAAAAGAATATTAATCTGGAAACCTGCGGTGCCTGGATTGAGGCACCTTTGTTTCATGTTTCTGTATATGTGTAGTGTCAGTTGAAGTTTGCTTTATGCATTGTCTCATTTTCAAATCCACAACGCTTGGATCCATCACTGAATATTTCTTCTTCAGTGCACGTTAGGTACCGACTCAAAGAGGTATGCAATAAAAGACAGGTAACAAAAATATAATTTGGGACCTGAAACTAATAGATCTCAGTGGCATGTGATGCAAATATTGCAATGTCAGTATTTTGCCCCACCCCTGTTGAAAGCAGGAGACCTGCTGGAAAAATCTAGAGCTGAGAAATGGTAAATATGTTAACAAAATTATTGCAGTGTTTGTTAGGTAATTCAAAGACTTTTTTTTTAGATGGCAACACTTGAGGAAATACCATTTTAAAAAAATAATAATTAATGTAGCCATAGCAGCAGCTTGAACACAAACAGTTCATGCAGTATCGCTAACTGAACCTTAAACTAGTTGGATGCTCAGTGGGCCTTGGCATAAGAGCAAACACTGTGAGACTCTTGAATCCTACCTTGTCAGTTTAGGGGCCTGGCCAAAACAGCCATTAACATCATTTATCTACCCTGCAAAAGGACCTCACGGGGAAGTTGGAAAAAAAAAAACATGTGCACTATGTTGGCTACTTCAAAAAGTCAAGAAATCATCTGGACTATGTGCTATAAAGCTAGCTTAATTCATGTAGTAACTAACATCAGATGCTTAGTAGCTGCTGGCATCTGCAAGAATTAGCAAATATTGTTAAAAGTAAGGGTTGGATAGTATGAGATGAATACCTGATATAGGCGTTGAGAGCAAATGTGTGAACAAGAGATGTGCTGCATCATTTATTTGTTACTTTTGTTACCATAGTGATGCTGGAGAGGAGTAGCAATGCATCATAATGACCTACTTGTGTTGTTGGCAGTGTGGTTAATGGCAGTGTTCACACTAGCTTGTATATGACTGACTAGAAGTGAAGACAACTTAAAAAAAAAAACATTTGTCACTGTGAAGCAAATGTTCCTCCACTTCTCATGATAAAGCTGCGCCAGTCAGATTGCTACTGAACAAATTTAGCCCAGTAAAATAAACATATGGCCCCACATCTTCATTAACTAATTAGTCTCCTACTTCCTCTTTTTCAAAGCTGACACCCGTGAGTTTTTTGGATTTAACTGGAAGACAAATGAAAGGAAATTGGTCCAAAGCGGTGTGTGGTCACCTTGTGACAGTTGCTATGATACTTATATATCAGTTTGCTGCTGTTGTGGAGGGGCCTGAGACAGAACCAGAGCCGTCAGAGATTTCCATCAGAGGTCGACTCAGGTTTTCAGACCATCTGGCGCGAAAAGGCTGGGGCTCCACTCTTTACCTTGTGACTCTCTCTGTGCCGTGGCCGGCGACGTTTGACTTGTGCTTTCAAGGTCACGACCCTCGACTCATTTCCTTCCAGGCACCCATTCTGACAGCAGGGTTAAGTTTATATGATACCCCTGGATAAGTGCTACTTGAAAGTGCCAAGTTTCTGGAAGCAGCCCTCTTAGCTTTGATGCTCTGGTTTCTGTTGTGACCCCAGTCCGTCCATATTGGCCCTCAGTCCATCTGGACAGGCCACACACACACACACACACACACACACACACACACACACACACACACATATTGGGTTTTCATAACTTGTGGGGACATCTAATTGACATAATGCTTTCCCTAGCCCCTTACCCTTAACCTAACCATAACCTAATAGTAACCCTGACACTAAAACCACATTTTGAGCCTCAAAAATGCCTTCAACTTGTGGGGACAGGATTTTGGTCCACACATGGGCTGTCAGTCCCCACGAAGATATTAATACCCGTCCACACACACATAAATGGACATACCATCCATCCATCATAGCATAGAGCTTCCCACCCCAATAGGGCATTTCCCAAATTATTATTTTTGTCCCCTCATCGTCTAATTCTGCATGTAGCCAGACTGCTACCAGCCTCTGCCATAGTAGACGTGCAGGTGTTACCATGTAAGCATCACTTTCATTAAAATAATAATGTGTCTATTTAGATGATAAATATCACTTTTTTAAATTGAAATAATAGTGCAAAAGATAATATAGAGTGGTGAATAACCGTTTCATTAATATGCAAAGCAGCATGTATTGCCTCCTATACGTTTAGTGAGTCTATACTTACCATTCTCATATATTTGCAGGGTTTTTTGGCTCTGTGTGGTCGTTCACAAAGTAACTCTCCCCTGAGAGCTGCCCTGGAATTTGTTGAATCTTTGAACCCAGTGTGCAGCCGGCTGGTTTCACAGGCCTGAGGAATCTTTCAGTGGCCCTTGGTGCCAGGAGGAGGGCATCAGGTGTCGGGCTCGGAGCCTCAGTCCTCCCTTCTTCTTCTTCTTCTTTCGAGGAATTTGGGAATTGTTGCAAATTTAGAAGAAAAGAGTGAAAGAATTTTTATACTGCTCCAATAAATACACACTATGTGTACATGGGCTTGTGTATGAATGTGTATTTTTTTTTAATTTTTTTATGTGGGATAAAGATTGGCACTCTCACTCGTAGCTTCCAGTTTCTGTTTGATAGCAGCGGGGTTTTTTTGGTGTGTCTCGCTCTTGCTGTCCTTTATAGACTGGCTCTCTGATAGAAGTGAGCTGTGACTGCAGCATCCCCCTCACAGGTGCATCCCATCCTCCATCAAGGACATACTGGATGATGAAGCTGAGGAAGGGAGAGGCTGTGTGAGCACTGGGACTTGTCTTCTGAATCTTTAAAAAAAAAAAAAAAAGTCATGTAGATGAAAACCCTCACTGCACTGCTTCATTTTTATCTTTACAATAAACATATTTATTGGAGAAGTTCCTGTTTATCCTTTTTGTTCTGTAGAGAAAAAAAAAAACATATTTAGGTTGCCAAAACCAAGACACACCTTGTTTTGTATGGTTCTTTTCTCTTTTTGATTCTGTTCATTCGTGTAATGTGGTATCACTTGAACAAGCAGCGACTAAAAATGGAAAAGCCCCGTTTGGTTTTCATTTGAGATAAATACAAGATTTGGTTTTCGTCTTTGATCGTAGTTTGGGCTGTGGCCTAACAACGGTTTCTCAGAATTTTACATTTACACTTTAAACTCAAACGGAGCTTCTTTTAACTCAGATTGTTTTTTGTGTCTTGTTTTTTTTGAGTCTCTATATGAATAGAAATGATGTAAAATGAATATGATGCAATATAACCTCAAACCAGCGTAATATTATTTGTTACTTTGATTGTGAATAATGATTAGGAGTGGTAATATTAATGATTATTTTTTATTTACTGTAGTTCTTGCCCCCACAGTTATTGGGATGGTTTTTCTTTGGTACAAGCTGCTAGAGTTGTGCAGGTGATGATCCTTCCATGTCGCAGACTGGACACGGTTGAGTCACATGACAACTAGTGTGTTGTATCTTTTTAAGGGGAAAAATTATGAAACGTGTTGTGAAAAGTATTAAGAGATTTATAGAATCTAAAAAACCCACCAAACCTACAAAATGACCTACACAGGCTAAAGTATGTTGATTATGTCTATTAGAGGTTCAGAATAAAATGAAAGTTTTGCTTAATCTTCAGTTAATTGCTCAGCTCTAACTTTGCAGTTGTTTTCTGATGAAAAGGAATTCATTTGAAAGGTATTCATAATTTATTGTGAGTCATC
Source organism: Hemichromis elongatus (assembly GCA_015108515.1). Classification (NCBI taxonomy): domain Eukaryota; kingdom Metazoa; phylum Chordata; class Actinopteri; order Cichliformes; family Cichlidae; genus Hemichromis; species Hemichromis elongatus. Next base: position 10,547 of record VUQR01036725.1, read on the forward strand.
TTAAGCACAGGGTCATAGCTTGGAAATACTATCAATGATAGCTATTTTTGCACGATAGCTCGGAGGCACAAAGGGGAGGAGTGGAAAAATGGAGACATGGTTTTACCTGATCTAACGCAACAGCTTTAATAGAAGAACAGATACTGTTCAAACATGAATTCCAGCATAATTATATGAATATGGCTGTTGGCCAAATCTTAACTAGATACAATTTAATGTCAGAAAATCCAGAGCTGTAATTCCACAGAACCTGTAAATCTATTAAACAAGTGATGACAACTTCCAATGTGTGCATGTAAAGAAAACATTTGCATTTGCAGAAAATGTGTACTATTGTGGGCAAAATGTGCTTTTGGTAACATTAAGGACTGAGTTCTTCGTTATCTGTAAAGTTCCTCTGCTAAAATCATGAGACAAACCAGAGCCACAGAAGAGTCAACGTACCAAACAAGCACACTCGTTTAACTCGCTTATAGAATTTCCACTGGAACAGATTCTAGAGATGTCAGATATCATCGGCTCACTCAATCACAAATCATCAAATTTATAGAACATTTTGTGCTCAGCCATCTGCACTTTGCCTAATAACTATGACTGGAATCACTGCTGTGACATTTTTAGCCAAAATTTAATTGGTTGCAATAGGAAAAAAATATATGCTCAGATATGGAACTTGATAGGACTGCTTGTTTTTAGTATTATTTTTAAATATTTCAATTTGCTAATACTCTGAAATCTTTTTTTGTATCTGTCCAAAATTATAGATTCGGATTCATTTTGATGTGTAAGAAAGCCGGTGAGAATTTCAGGCTGTTATCTTTAAGTCTTTTAGATATTCATGTTTAACCCTCGTCTCAAATTTTGACGTATTACTTCATCTCTCGGCCCCCTGTGCTCAGGATTGTCATTGACAACACTGCTCGGAGTCATACTTGTGTAGTGTACTGGTGCATTAATCTATATGACACTTGCTAAAAAACAAATTGTCGCAAAGCCGATGGCAAAAGGTTTATGTGCATTTTCCACAAGTGACAGAGAGCAAGGTCAGGAAATATGAGTAATATATTTCACATAATATGTGGTTCACAAGAACTATGACTTAAAGGTTCAGTGGAACTACAGTCTGTCCACATTGAATTTAATGCAGCAATGACTTGCATGCTGTGTAATGTAGAAGAAGAGGCCAAATCAATATTCAGGTCAGCTGTGCCCTTCCTACCTTCTGGCGCTGGGACTGCCCCAGCTTGGAAGTTATACGTTTGACTAAGATGTAAAGATGTTGTTATATGTTGTCAAAGCATCTGAATCAAATACATGCACAACAAATGTTGGGTATTTTCTCTGTCTCTCTTCTTCTTTTTACCTTTAGTCTCTCTTTGTTACGTTATCTTATCTCAGTGTTTGAACCTAAAGAGAAGGAAGGACACGGTAAGCCTCATTTCACTGATAAATGCACGCTGCCCACCTTTTTTTCCCTTCAGGTTATTGCACAGAGATGATGGGAATAGCATATGCTCACTAATTATGCTTTTTTTTTTTGATCACTGACAAACTGGTCTGTTTGTGATGTCATTTCACTTCCCACGCCACAGCTCACTTTTGTCTACATGTATATTTATCCCTACTGTGGTTATTTTGTTTTTAACTCATTACTTATTTATAAACCGATGTAAAAGGCAAACAGGCACATGGGAGAAATGAATGCAGTTTGATTTCAGACAAGTAACTGATGACACTTCCCTTTATTAAACATCATTGCTGTTGATGATCACATCACATAGTTTCACAGCCGAGTTTGTGGAAAAGGTCACACCTCATCGCCTGAGGCAATTTCCCATCCACACCTATGTAGGTGTGTGTAACACTTTTGCCTCTGTCTAGTTTTCAGTCTCCACTCTCTCCCGTCCTTTAGCACAAGAACTGCAGTGCAGGAAATCAAGTGGATGCTAAACCAAGACACGGTGTTGTTGTGCACCCTGAGTTTAAATTCCCTGGTTTTTGCAAGTTTCTCTGTTCCTCATTTTCAACATACCAAACTTTATGCTTGGGTAACAGTAACCTTGCCTTTGCTTACTTGAGAAATCTCTCTCCCCTCTGTGACAGTAGAAAACTATACATTTATATAGTATGAGAAAAGCGAGCTGCTTTAATCATTAACCGTATCAGACATTTTGAGACCTACAGTATATTAAAGGTTTTTGTATCAGCTGCCAAATGCTATTGAACAATTTTCTGTTGACAGAGGTTTTTTGGTGTGTTTTCTGGTGGATTTTGTCACAGAGGTGTTGCATGTAGCACCCCAAATCCCACATCATACGATGTACACAGCTCAATATAAATGTGTTCTCTTAACAGAGTTTGTTGCTCACTAGTATTTCAGTGTTTTAGCAACAGAGGGAAGAACTTGCCTGGGTTGCAGGGTCACGGGAAACACCATGTCAGAAAATTCAAACTTTGTTATATATAATTTTGCTTCACTTCATCAAGTTTTACACGACCTGGACTTTGACTGTGTATTCCAGCACCTTGACTCCTTTCTATTTTTTTCCCATCCTTTGTGTTGTAAATTTGCTGGTGTGCTTAGGGTCACTGTTGCATGACCCAAAGTTGAGCAATGTTTAGGTGTGGGACAGATGGCCTCACATTTGACTCTGGAATACTTTGGTATACAAAGGAACTCATGGTCAGCTCAGAGACTGTGAGGTGTCCAGAGGTGTCCAGGTCTTATGGCTGCAGAACAAACCAAAATCATTGGTCCTTCCCTGCTTGAACGTTAGTATGAGGCGCTCGTATTTGTGTGCTGTACATTACGATTGAACATCTCCACGTTATTCTTATCTGTCCAAAAGTCCAGAAAAGTCCAGTTGTTCACATCCAGCTTTGCAAACTAAAGCTATGCTACCATTTTTTATTGATTTATTTTAAGAGAGAAGAGGCTTTCTTCTTGCAAACCACACTTGTTTAGTCTCCTTCTTTGTACTGTCATAACCCAGGAGCTAAGTGTGAAAGACTTTCTGCAGTATGTCTTAGCTTTGCTGTGGACATCCAGTCCTGGGAAGATTGGCAACTGTCTTGAATTCTTCCACTTGTGAAGAATATTTTTATTGAAGAACGATGCACTTCAGATTGCTTGGAAATGCCTTATAAACCTTCCCAGATTGATTCTCAGCAACTGTTGGCTCTTTGAGGTCATCGCCGATGTATTCCCTCAGTGTCACAAACCTGAAAAATGACAAAACATCTGCTTTTATAACGCTGGTGACAATTGCTCATGATCGTCTTCTGCATCTTATTTATGCTGTATCTATTTATTTGTTCCTGTCATCTCTACTTTGCCGCTATGCCAATGTGACTTTCGCATCTTTCATCTTTCATCTATCACTATTGTTTCAACTGGCTGCAGCTACCGCTCCGTGCTCATGTTGGTCAGCCTCACAGAAGTGAATGAACCAACCCAATATTGTATGCATTTTTCTTATTTGTATTTAGAACCACTTATTTGTTTATTTGTGTATTTATTTTGTAGGTTTTTGTGCCAACGTCACTACTATTTATGGGCTATATCAATATCAGTTAGATATATTAGGTTATCGGGTCAATAGTTTGTTCAGTCCTATCAACACTAAATTATCCTGATGGGATTTTAAGTTGAGAGAAGGCCGACAGAGGTTGGGGGCATCACCCTGGAACACGGGCTTTGAATGTCAAGACTGTCTGACTTGGTCAGAAGTTCAGCCATTCCGCATTCTTGACTAAAGGATAAAGCAGCCCTAATCCCCTTTACCAGGTAGCTCGAGTTGGCAGTGGAGCCAGAAATTCCAGCAGCATACCGATTTGGGGAAGTTGCTATGGTTTGGATGGACAATTTCAGCAACAATAGAGTTCTCTCATTCAAAAAAGAAAACAGGGTTTAACTTTTGTGAGAAAGTACTGCCACCGCATAGGTAGGGACCATATGGAATGTAACATATTGAGAATACTTTGAATTCAGAGGCATTTGTCAGTATTGCAAAAGTTTGTTTTATTAATGATGAATAAATGTTTAACGAAGTGTGTCCTGAAGTTGGGTGAGGAACTCGGAAAGGGTGCCAGAGATGGAGAAAGAAAGAAACCATTATGTATCGGAGACGATGGAGGTATTTAAGGAGACGTTTCTAATCTGGTGACAGGCCGTCATCTGAGCATCCGACCGAGCCAGAGTATAGCGACAGCAGGCCCTACAGGGGCTTACCTGGCTATCAAACTGAACTGAGAGACCTGCCAGCCTTGCTTCTGAGAGTCCAATGTCAGGAAACGGGATCAGTTGGAAAGGAATAACTTCAGAGACAGAAGGCAGCGTCTAGCTCCTTTATCTGGCTCAATAATGCTGCCAAAGACTAGGGCGTCCACAGAGGTGGAGCAGCATTACTGACCTGTCCTGCTGCTCCTCTCGGGCCTGGTGGATTAGCTGTGAAAAGGCCCCTAGAGAAAAACTGTGGGTGAAGTACACTGGCCTGTCTTTGTGCCGTCTGTCTGCTGGACTGGGGAGCACTGACTTTAGCCCTCTGTCAGCTAAGACCGGTGAAACCGCTCAACAAAAGCCATTCATCTGTTGTACTGTACATGCCAAATGGCCGACATTCCTCTTCGAGAGTTGTTTTGTAAGACGCATCTGTCTGTCTATCTCTGCAGCTACAAGTCTGTTAAGAGAAGAATGGTTTCTGTGCAGCTGGGGTTTTCTGCATTAGATCTGATTAACCTTCCGTCTGCTCGTCACTGACCAGACTGACCATTACTGAACTTTTCGGGTTTTTTTCTTAGTAATTTAGTCACTAAGACACAAGTTTATGCATCTGCTTGTACAAAAGCGCCACTGTGTATGGTCACATACATATTCTTTGTCAGACAACAGTTTATTGTAATTTGAAGAATCAGGTTTATCAGCCGCTACATATGACACTCTGTGACTTGTAAAATCTTGAACTTTGTATCACTCACGAGTTAATCCTGCATCCTTTAATTGAATTCTTTGATTTAATTGTTGGATTATTCGTTATTATAATATAACCATAGGATTTTTAACTGGCGCGTTAACGATACCCACATTAAGACAGTTTCATGATCTTCTGTGATCATTTAAGTTTACGTGATACTGATACTGTTTACTTTTCCTGGTAGGACTTTGAGTGAGCACCTTTTCTGCAAAACACGAGAAGAAGATGATAACTACAGCCATGTTCTGTTTAGCTTTCTACTATATTGCACTGGATTACAAATGTACACCTGACTGTTAGATTGAATTTTGTGCTATTTCGTTTCAAGTTGTGCAACCAAAACTTTGGCTTGAGTAGTCAGTTGTTTCCCATATGAGAACATGGGGAATCTCAGATTGCCATATTCTTAATAAGCCTGATGTATTAGTGCTTCCTATCTGGTGCTTTAGGGACTCTGTGTGTCTGTGTGTGGTTGTCATTTGTTATTCTGTAACAGGGCATTTATTGATTTTGACATGTGCAAAACCCGCATTAGCCGACACTGTTATATTAATGCATGTGATTACTTTATTCTACAGCGACAGATGCTTTTATACATTTCTTGAAAGTGTTTATTAAATGCTTTTTCCAAGAACTCAAACTCTCATCACAATCAGTCGAAGCAACATTGATGCACGCAGACACTGTCGGCCTTAGTTACAAATCCTACCTCTGAAGATAAAACTGACATTTCTGACTGACACCACAGGGGCCTGATGTCACTTCAGTGCACGTGATGCATTTATCACCATGAATTCAAGCCTACATGAGGCGATCCGTTCCCACACAGTTAAAGAAACGTTGCCCACAGGACAAATGCCCATTCCCAACCGGCTCATCGTTTCAGTGGCTGGAAATCCCCTTGTGCACAAAGAGGCCAGATATGATACCACAGCACTGCAGGCCAGGGAGGGCCAGTATTGATACTGTAAGCACTTCTGTCTGAGAAAATCCTTAAGGGACTGCAACCAATTGTTGTTAATTGTATGGGACCACATTCTATCCCAAGTGTCGCTGGTATGTGCTTCTTGTTTTGAATGGGAGACGAGTATACTTACTGGTGATCGGCACTTGTGTTTTGTGGATTGCCCCATTTTCAGATGGGGTTTTATCGATGTCTGAAGCTCACGTGTACGATCACATTGTTCACATTGCACAAAGAACAGCTGTTGTGCAGACTCACACAAAGTTCATTATCATTCTAGCTGCAGGCATGCGGGCTTTCACGTCCCTAAAGATGGAGCTGAGGAAATATATTGATACTTTTGACCTTTTCATTCAGGAAACTCTCCTCGGGAATAAAGTAGAGATTAGCAGAAGAGAGGAGGGGCTATTTATCTGTGATGACAGGACGTGTGGCACTCGGTCCTGGTGGTCTTTTAGGGTCAACAAGGTGACCTTCTGGTGAAGTCACTGTAATTTGTAATAGAAAGACAGAAGAAACCAATGAGGCAGAGTCCGCGGAGAGAGAGCCACGATGACTTTGTGTTCCCCTGGGCGGTATAATGAAGCTCTCAGTAGGACGACGTGGTTTGAATGCACTTCACACAGAATGGGGGAGAGATGTACAGGCCCATATGCATCTACTCACCACATCATATTTCCACAGCCATGAATGAGGCCCTCACACAGGCACCCCCACTGCTGCCAGGCAGTCAGAGCCAAAACCTTTCACAACACGTCTTCTACACAATGCAGAGGAAAAACTCTTTCTCGGGTTTGCACCGAGCAGAAGCCTCGGGGAGGATAGGGTCTGTCCTCGTGCTGCAGGAGTGAGAGAGAGCTTGAAAGAGAAAGAAAGACAAGTTGCTTTTCTCAGAAATCTGGCAAGCAACGTCGTATTACTCTCTGTCCTTCATGTGGTCTGAAGCTCTCGTTATATTATGTTTGCAAAATTTGTTTTACTTTTGCTTCCCAACCACGGTTTTGTTCTGATTTGATCTGATCATAGAGCTGATGGAGTTTAACTATAATGAATAGTGTTGCGCTATGTGAATGTGACAGATATCAGACTGTCAAACTGGGCAATGAGCAGATGTTTTGCATCACTTCTGCAGTTGTAATTAAGTCTGTGGCTGAACGCCAGCAAACTATACTGTTAATGGTAACAAATTACTGTTTCTCTGGACATCCACAGAACCCTTTCATCTTCTTTATTTTTCAATAGAAAAGAAAATCATATCAAAAATTTGAAATTATATTTAGCATTTAAACATCTCATACATTTTTTAAATGACTTTATTTCAAGTCTCTTCAGTACAAACCAAAGTGAATGACTAAACTAATCAGTGATATTCACCCAAATTGCACATGAGCTTTTTTACAAGGTCTGGAGTAAGCCTTTTTGCTGTTTTTAACTTATCACTCAACAAATATTTAGAGAATGCAAATGTTTCTCAAGCAGCATATGATGATGACTCTCACAGAGCTTCCTTCTACTTTGCTTAGCCGCCTCAAGACGAGGTTTTAGGGGATTTTCACTCTCTAAGCCTATTTTAGGCTTTCATTTGTGTTTTCTGTGGGTATGTATCGTCTGTTTTTGACAGCATGTGTGTCCATTGTTGTTCCTGCAGCGTGAGGCACTGTTGTCTGTGGTCTAATTTGGTCAGAGTCGACTAATCTCAAAAGGTTTGCATGCCAGCTGCAGGATTAAGCAGAGGTCCGTCGGTCTGTGTTGCATGTGTGATGTAGCCAGTCGTGAGTTTTACAGGAACAGTAACCTGTCGTGTTCACACTCTCGCTTGACTGCAGGGCGCGATGCCTCTGCCTCTATCATCAGCTGCATTTCCCCTTTTTTAAAGCTGTACTGAACCATACTCCTCTCTTTTATCCCCACCCACAGTTTTTCATCCCAGCCATCATTTTAATTGAGCATTCCCCTTTTGATAAGGAATATTGCAAAGCTGGGACACAGGCAGGAAGCATGGAAAAAGCAAGCTACTATTTTGAACAGTCCTATTGTCCACAAACAGGGAATGGCTGGTGTGTGTGTGTGTGTGTGTCTGTGTGTGTCTGTGTGTGTGTGTCTGCTATCCATCTTCCCTCTTCCAGCTCTGATCATTCAGAGGGTCCTCGGTCCCCCCGTTCAGCGTTGAGCTCATGGCAGTCACACTCTAAAACATGTGCAAAGGAAGGGGCAGGGGTGTGAGGTGGGGGGTCCGTTATGTAACAGTGCCTCGTCTCGTCTCTTAAAGATGTAGTGTGGCAGAAGTGCGGCTGAATTTGTACATCAAAACACTATTAAAAGAGACGAGGCAGAGTTAGACGAGGCAGAGATGATGTCAGGTTTCAGCTCCCGCCCAGCCGCCTTTTCTGAAACGGGCAATCCCTTTTTGTTTTTAGCATATAACAATATAATGATGCCACATGCTAACAATAACTGCCTTTAGGAAAGGGTGGGATGACATGATGAGAGCAAGGGAATGTTGGCCTCGAACTATTTTTTTGTAAATGGAGATGTAAATATGGAAAGATTTATGTGGAAAGAGAAGCGCCTGCTTGGAAAAAGTGTGCTTAGAAAATGATGTGTTGCCATATCTTTGCGTTGTCCCAACTACCCCTAAACAGGCTTTTGAACATATTTGACAATAACTAATTTTTATAAGGTTATGAAGTATGTTATAGAAGTTTCCCGGGCAGACTAGTGAGTGTGTGAACTCAGTAACACCACCACAAGGCCACACAAGACATTTACCGCACACACACACACATACACAAATGGGGAGGGGAATCAATGTATGTTACAGGAAATGTGTTCTTGTTTTAGTTTTACGGGTACTCGGGGTCTCATAGCTGCATCCTCCCAACTGTCAGAAGCTCTTCTTTAGGTCTAAATCCCACAGAGACAATGAAAGGTGTCAACTCAAGCAGGCGTCAGTGTAAAGCATCTAAATAACACCGTCAGAAATGATGAATTTAGTGTTTGAACACAGACTACCCAGTTGGCTTTAAAGCAAGAAAGTAAAAGTAAAGGTTTTATTTTTTTCATTGATACTTCCTGGCAGGCAGCTTATCAGTGGTTTATAAATGGCTGTCTCGATTTTAATTGCTGGGTAATCGGGATAAAAACAACACAGCAACAAACATGAGCTTCTCATCGTCCCAGAAGGCTGCACAAACAAGATGAAGGTCATAGGGCTGCGAGTACGTCATGTGTGGCCCACCGCACTGAGAAGCATTAAAGGCTGTGCACACTCATACTGATATGTGCACATATATGCAGCTGTGGATACATGTACTGTGTCTAGAAGCACAGTGCATACACACATGCACACTCCTAACACTTGTCCTCTTACACTTCAGGGGCCCCTATATAGGCTACATACAGTATTCACCCACGCGTTCCTGTCGCTGCACTCGTCTTACTGACTGCTCTGGCTGAGCCGCTGAGCCAGCTGGTGATAACACTTCCTCCGTGCTTCCCTCTTGCACTTGGCTGTTGTGCTCTTACCATCTGTGGCAACTGGCTGGGGCCAAAGTGTCATGTTACTCACACAACTGGAGACCTAAGATGCTGAGGACACACAGGCAGAGACAAAATTCTGGTGTGACACACACACACACACACACACACATACACAAACAGCAGTTACAGTTGTGATGGTCATGAGACGTGGAGGTGAAGAGGTCTGAAAAAAGCAGCAGAGGGGTCAGCAGGGGGAGACTCGGCAGCAGACAGTTCCTTAAAGGAATTATACAGAAGGCTGTGTAACACTGAGAAACTGAGTGAGTGCAGCCAAAGTGTTGCAGTTTTAAAGAAAAGAGTCGCGAGCCACAGAAACATGTAATGGGCCTCAGACTCCAAATCTCCAGCATGCTTCATGAATTTTGGCCATGGTACATTTGCATACTTCTGCTGATAAACAGACAAACAGCACTAAAAATGTACCTCCGCTGAGCTGCTCTAGCTAACTGGATTAACAAGGCGTTCAGACAGGGTGAGAGGAGGAAGATCAAAACATCTTTAAATGCAATTTTTATTTTTCTCAACTTTTTTCTGCTATGCTGGAAAAGTCCTATTACTGCAGAGAAAGAGAAACACAAAATCAAAGTTTCTGTGACCAGATGAAAAAAGATTTCCCTGCAACATTCAAATTTACATGTTCATTTATAGCAAACTATTTTGACAGTAACAACGTCAAAAATAACTGGAAAATTCCAAATGGTAGAAACTAGAGGAAGTTATAACATCTAGTTCTTCTTGTGGAAAAAAATGTTTCCTCTTAGCGTCCATCTAAGGCAGCGCACACCAAGTCAGAGCTGCGGTGACCCCGAGTTGCAAACTTCCCCCAAACAAAAATAATAGAAAGACAAATAAAAAGACGTTTGCGTCAACCACATTTCACTTCACTAACAAAAAAAGAGATTTAATGGTATAAAATTTAAACTCAATCCTAACGTGTAACATCTTTTGCAGCGTGAGTGTAGTGATTTTATTTAATGTTGTGTTTTGGGAAACTCTGCAGCTCAGTAAGCAGGACCAACTTCCACTGCGTCCACACAAAGACACCAATGTTAAGCTTTTCTTATTCCGTAGCGATTATTCGCTAACACCCGAGATAAGCAAAATTTGAAATTACCCAAATAACGATTGAGCAGCAGAAATGGCGATGATACCGTGACCTTTAACCAGTGACGTTAACACAAATTATAGATCTTAAGTAGATCTTAAGAAGATAGAGCTGAAATCATTTCAGGCTGTTTAATCAATGAGACCTTCTGTTAATAAATGTCCAGCTGCAGACACTTCACGTCCAAATAGACTCTACATCGCTAAGCTTTAGGCTTTACAATAAAAAATGGGCTCAAACTTGGCAGTTTTTAGCTAAAGATGGTCTTGTGGGAAATAAATAATCAATATTAGAATAAAAACCAACATTCTCTAAAGTGCTGCAAATATAGATTTAATATAAATAATCCACTGGTGAGCCGCAGACCGCGGTGAGGTGGTGGTAGCGAGGTAGGAGGAGGGTTGGAAAAGAGGAACATTAGGCTGGCATGTGGCTGGATGGTATCCTTGGGAAAGTTTGCAGCTTTCTCCCACTCCCTGGATCTTAGCTGGGGACAAATACCACATGGAGCTGAGAGGAAGCCCGCTGGAGTGTGCAGGGCCACGAGCACGCAGGAATGTTTCACTTCAAACGGAAAATGTTCACAGCTGTTGCCTAAGCTATCTCTCTCACTGTTTCTCCACCTCTGTCTCTCCATCTCTCTCCTACCTCTCAGTCAGTCAGTATGCTCGTGATAACTAGTATTTTTAGTTTCGCCGTGGCTATTCTGGGCTTGCTCTGACACCATGCAATGTGTTTGCTTCATGTATAAATGAAAAGCAAGTTCATTTTTCTCTAAAAGTCACAGACGCACTCTTACAAGCTCAGAACCAGCAAACTTTACACATCACAAATTAGCACGTCTGTTGTTTGATTTGCTCATCTCACTAAAAGATGAAGAATGTCCCAAACAGCAATAACATCTATATTTTAATATTTGAGCTTCATACGTTCATAAGTGATGGTTTTGGAGCTCTTTCTCTCTAAGCCTGTACCTGAAAAGCAGGAGCAGGTATCGCACACTGCAGCACTGTACAACACACTTTGTGCTGCGTGTGCTAACAGTGGTCATTCCTGCACAAAGTGCGACCAGTTTTTTGTCCATGCAACATCATGCACGTACCCTGTCCTACTGACTTTTGTTGGAACGTTGGAATGAAACCGTAAGCATAAACAGCGTCTTATGTCTGAATGACACAAGGCTGTCACTTCAGCAGAAAATTAAATGCAGCAAATACACACGTTTGGGAAGGGAACAGCCCAAAGTCTTGGCGCTTCTAAAACTTCTTGTCGTGTGGTGGTCCATTTTGTATCCAAACACGGATCGGGAAACCGCTCGCTCGATTGTGGCATGAAAATACCGGAAGCCCTCGCTGACCCACGAGCAGAAATGACAACAACACCAGATTTTCGTCCCCACATCAGGCTGTCTGAAGTTTCAACACTTTCGGGGCTGCAAATAAACCTTGCACACACACACACACACACGGCACCATATAAAGCGAACGTGTGTGCATGCTTCTGTGTTTGTGTGCACGTTTGTATCCATCTTGACTCATCCGTTTACGATTGGGTAGAGCTCTCCAGATCCACATATGTAGCAGTGGCCGCTTACCCTGGGGGCTAAAATAAGAGCAGATCCCGATCAAGCCAACTGACAAGTGTTCACAACCCGTGTGATTAAAATTTTACAGTCTCTGTTGGTGTCAATCGGATCAGTAATATTGTTTTTGGGGTTTTTTCGACACAACAAGAGCCACTGATCTCAGACTCACACTCACTCTCCAGATGCTAATGGTGACCGTGAAGATAAGTACAGGTGACTTACTTTGATCTGTGCCCTGTGAAGCAAAGGGAGTGTAACATCACACTTGCAGGGTGATGAATTTGGATTTATTTTAAATGTTTTTAAAACATATAAATGTTAATATTTGCTGCTTGTGTTCATAGAAAGTTTCATTTACAATCGTCCCACTTGTTAAGGAGGAGATACGGTACCTATGGACACGTATACATCACATTATCTCATTATAGTACAGTGGTCAGCAAGTCAAATGGTATGTAGCTGTGCATTCAGGTCTCATTGCACTGTCTAATCACTGTGGTTCCACCGCCTCTAAAGTTTGCACCACTTCAACAGCAATAGGCAGGCAGAGCAGATGTTGTCTGCCTTCTTCACTCACAGTTTTGCATCTCATTTGTGGACAGATTTCAAAGATCTTGCCGATGACAAAGGCACAGTTTACCGTTACATCTGAAAAGTAGTCGAAAACGCCTCAGCCTTCTTTTGCCTGATCTGACTTGGTGAAAGTCTGAGCGAGCATCGCGTCTTTATTGGCTGGCATAACGCTGAAGCCTCCGGTCCTCTCAGTGGAATAACGATTGTGCCAGCATTCTTATTTTTGTTTGGTTTTTACATGAAAATTCCTTCTACTATATCAGGAAGATGACCGGGTTTTGATCCAGATGATGTCTAATTCCATACAGTGTACAGTTCATGTGTGTTTGAGTTCCTTACGCACCATAGTGATCTTGTACCTAGTTGCATGCGATCGACCTGTCCAAAAGCCTGCTGACCAGCCCACTGGCTACGCAAGCATGTGTATTTATGCAGTATACAGTATGTTTAATGTATATTACAACTTCACAGACAGATATAGAAACCACAAGCCTAAACCAAGGTTTTCTTTTTTCTTCTTAAACCACTTCCCTGCCTTTCCCCAGCTCCTGGTGACGACATTCCTTTGGAATTCATTCTTTGCACTGGTGGTGCTCGCAGAGAGACTTTGTTGTTGAGATCTCTGTGCTCTGCAGCCACTAACTAGGACCATTTGGTGTCTCCTTTCACCGCGCTCGTTTCTAGTTCACTCTCCCTACATTACATGTTCTCCTCTGTGCATCTGTTGGGAAGATATTGTATTATCTGCTATCGCCGGGGCTTTAAAGGAGTTGTTAAATTGCAGTGGATGAATATTTGTGATAAGGCTTGAGGTTTCAGAATGTTGCTTTTGTGTGTCATTGCATTTCTGCACTGTATGTGTGCAAAGTGCAAAGGCTTTGAACTTGCATCTGCATCTGCATCTGTGAGTGTTTGTAGGTGCTATGTATGGCTACCATGTAATTAAGCTCCTGCGTGCGTGTATCCAGTGTCTGTGTGCAAGACAGACGTGGGGGGGCATGCTGCTGGGTGCTCTGGAGGCCTGCAAAGGGACAGCCTTCCCCTCCTCCCTAAACCCCATAGATTGATGGGGGAGGTGTTGCTCCTGCTCACTCATCCATCACACACTTTATTTGGGTTTTAAAGGAAAGGAAAAGGGGAAAAAAGGCAAAATAAAGGAAAAAAGACTTCCAAAAATATCAGAGTTGGGGGTTGGGGTGGTGTGTTCAAGAACTGAGTAGGGGGAGGCCCCTTGTCCTGCACTGCTCCCCACCCCTGCTCGCCTCTCTTTAAGCAGATGTTGGAAAAGAAGTCTTACCCTTGTGACCCCCTGTCATTCTACAACCCCAGCTCTGATAACAAAAGACAGATAAAGCCAAATCAGGGGCAGATTTACTGAAGATTAACAAGGAGGTTTGTGATTTTGAGGCATGTTTGTGCCGTGCGTAACGGTGAATGGATGTTTTATACATGTCCTGATAAATTTTGGTTACGTGCAGCAGATTATGACAGGGTTGAGTTTGCTAGTGGTTGGTGGTCTTTTTCTGCCATCCGCACAGATCAGGGTTTAGTGTGAAGACAAACGTTTGGTTGACAGGGAAAACTATGCCTGTAATCCCAGCCCTCCGTGTTCCCACTAAATGAGCGTCATAGCAACTCAGCCCATTAAATGTAGATGGAGTACAGCAGAATTCCCATATATGTGAAATCGTACATGTTTGTAGTTATAATAGAGTTCTGCTTTGTCTGACCGGCCTAGGGAAGTTTGACTGTTCCGAATGGGCGAATCAAGAAATCTCTGTTAGTATTACTGCTGTATTGCTTATACCGAACTATAAGCAGGATGATTATTATATATACAAGGAAAGGGACATTTTTACACTTTGAAACTAACAATAGCCCTCCTCTTTGTAGTAACAGAGTTTAAAAATGTAAATAAACTGTTTAGCTGTTTAACATTTCCTTCTTATAATGTTAAATCGAATGTTTCTGTGCTTTTCAGTAACGATGTGCTCTGAATGTTAACCCTTGCCATGTGGCCAAATGAATGAAATGGTTCATTTCCCAAGTGCACGTTGCTTTTGTTCATCAGTCAGAGTAAACCAAGCTAAGTCCCACAGTTTTGTGATGTAAAAATATTAAAATGTGAAATTGTAGCAAAAAAGAACACCAGGTTAGCTTATCCGTGCAGGAATGGGAGAGCGTTTGTTTCCTCTGAGATCCTTTTCCAACTCCAGACCTCACAGCGAAGCTCCCAGAGGACTTATTTGAATCACAAATGTCTTTCGTTTTTCAATCGTTCACAGGTTTTGGTCAGTTGGGGAATTTTGGGACCCATTAAAGCCTGGTGACAATGACTTTCACCCCCAGGGCCACCACAGGGGTCCGCCCTCCTACTGACCTCTCCGTCGCTGCCCAGTCCTAACTTCGACATTTCTACACCCAAGTTCTGATCGGCTCAACAAAGAACCAAAAAAAAACCCCAAAAACTTCTGGGGTCAATGTCTCTTTTCTCCCTGTCGCTCTGGCTGCCTTGTTCTGGCTCAAGTCGGGGCTTATCAAAGACAATCCAGTTCTGTCATGTGGCCAAATCATTTTGACACCCATTTAGCATGCTCATCAGAGGACAGTTATGAATATTCAAGATGTTCCCAGGAGCCAGTGAGCAGCAGACAGAAGATTGGAGTGACAGATAATAGAGCGTGTGTGCGTCCAGGAAAGGGGAAAAAGGGAGACAAAGGCAGACAGACGAGAGTACGGATAAATACGTACATGTGAGTGAGCGGGAAAGAAATAAAGCAACATAATAACCAGAATTAGATTTTCAAAGAGCCACTTTTCAAAGTATTTGCAATGTGCTTAGAACCAAGATGGTTATTATCAATAGTTAAACATATTAAACACAACTGAAAAACATGTTAAATAAAATGTTCTGGAAATCAAGGACAAGATGATAACTGAACCATAAATGATTATATCAGGCTCCTGCGTCTGAGCAACCTACATGGAAAAACAAACTCTGGATGTACATTGTAAATCGGACAACAAACTTCTAGAAGAAAGGGAATAAAGTCATATACAGTTAGAGCTGTTCCATATTACAATATATATTGGATGACGATATGAAAACATCTATTTTTTCATATTATACGCTATTATTTGTTTCATTGTGTCGCAAAATAAACCGTTTACAGTGATACTTTTTCATGGTTTTAATGGTGACTGTAGTGTCTATATTAATTTCTTAAAGTTCTCTCTTTCTCTTATATTTAAAATAACCACACTACGGACCGACAAGCCACCGTTTTAACGCGTTGTCGATGGCAACAAGGACGGTAAACCCAAAATAACCCTTAGGCTACGTTCACACTGCAGGTCTTAATGCTCAATTCCAATTTTTTTTATCTAATCCGATTTTTTTCTGTGTGGTTGTTCACACTACAAATAAAATGTGACCGCAAACGCGCTCTAGTGTGAACGTTCACGGCCCTCAAAGCGACCCGCATGCGGAAAAGAAGACGTTACACACAGCGCGCTCTGTTTACGGAAGTAAAAATGGCGAACACAGCCCGGTTACGACGCGACCCTAAAAGTTTAGCTTGAATAAAATTGTCTCCCCGTGTGCTAATCGAGTCCAAAACTTCAGTTTCTGTCCATTGACTCGCTCCGTCTCCAGTTTTCGCCGCCATGCTTTCTCGTTTGTCTTCTCCGGCGCTGATAATTGGCGTCTGTCTTGTGTCAGTGACGTAAAAGTTGGATTTAATGTGACACGACCGTTCAAACAGCAGCCGCTTTCTAAAACATCGGATATGTATCGGATTCAGTACCACACACGAAAGTGACCCAGATCGGATTTGTGCTGTTCACACTGTCATACCATGATCGGATATGGGTCGCAAAGGGGCAAAACAGTCGGATTTGATGCGCTTTCACCTGCAGTGTGAACGTAGCCTTAGTTAGTTAAAAGCTGATCATTATGATCACCTAATAAGGAGCTTAGGGGTGGGATACTGATAAGAAACCAGTGAGAAGCTGAGGCTGATTTCTGGACTATATTACAGAAAGGCTGGCAGTAAAGTAGCTTCTCCGAGTAGCGCGTGTGCGAGGTACAGGACCCTCAAACTCTGCTGAGGTTGCTGCTAATTTGTAACTAATAGAGATTTCTCTGGGTGCTGAACAAATTTGAACCTTTGTTATCTTAAATCTTGAAGACATTTTATTATTATTGGGAGGCTTTTAATACTGACTGGATCAAAGGCTGATGTTAGAGGCTGTTGTCTAGAGGGGAAAAAAAGCACAGGTGTAATTAACATAAATGACTTCATTCAGGCTGAGCCCGTTCCAAGACACTCATTAGGGCAGCGTAATGGGACACTTAATGGAGTTGAGTTGTTAACATTATAAGTTACATCTGTGCTCAGCGCTAGACTGGGACAAAAACCTGATCATGGATCGTTTTTGGTCCAGGTGTCCTGCTGTCACAACTAAAATAAATAAATGTATATATTTCATTTTGTTTGGTCATAGATATTAAAATACGGTTTAATCAGGTTAGTATCGTTATTGTTGGGTTATTTCTTAGTTGCACGGTAGCATGTGACAATAGTTTAAAGCTACACTTTAGCTGTTAGCATTAGCGGTGTCTTATAGTCAAATTTTACCTGAATCTTTGAATCTCTCCTTTGATAATTATGTCCCGCCATCTATTTTCTTACATTCTCACTTCTCCACAGCTGGTGCTAACAGCAGCAGCAGCAGCCTACTGCGACTGCGAGGCCTGTTTATTAGTTGTTGTTGGTACTACGGGTTACAGTGCAGCAGCCTGGCAGCTAACGATTCGGTTGATTTGGCACATTTTGCCACATCTATTTTTAGGGTTTTTTTATTGTTTTTTTCTCAGCTTTTTGTGCCACATTTTAGGAGCAGTCACAGCAAGAGCTGCAGCGTTTTGTCAGCTAACTTATGACAGACTGACACCTGAGTAAAGACTATTTAGAAAGTTGAGGTGAGATAAAACGAAGAGATTTGATTGGGCAATCCAGAGTCAGTAATGAAAAGGAACGAATGGGCTGCTGTCCTGCTTGTATCGCCGGTGTGCAGTGGCCCTTTGGGCCGGTCCACAGGCCCTAAAGTGCATCAGCCCAATGAATAAATGCCCGGTATGCCAGGTTTACCAAAGCCCTGCCTGTGCTTTTCTTGGTTGTTTAATTTTACATCAAAAAAGGTCTTTATTATTATTAATATTATTATTAAATTATGATTTGTATTAGGAATAAAGTGTGTTGTACAGAAATTACTGTTATAAAATTGATTCTGAACAATATTCAACAATTTGTTAAGCAAACAAATATAAGGTGGTTCTAAAATTAGTTTGTCAAATGTCAGACTTGATCAAATTTTTTGCATTTTTTAATTTTAAGCTGCGAGTGTGTTAAACACAATTAAATACTAATAAATGAATGAATTATGAAAGTAACAGGAAGTAAGAATGCCATTTTGTCGTGCATGTAAGCTGACCTGATGTGATCTTTCTTACTGTCGGTGTTATCCCCCAAAACACAATAAAAACAACAGCAGCAGACGCCCACTGTAACAGCAGCATTTTATCTGTACAGGATATTGAGTTCACAAGAGCTTATGACTCATAAAGTTGTGAATTATATTTCCCAGCTGCGCATTACTGATTTGTTGTCATTTAGTGTTGAGTATTTGGCACTCCTTATGAGTGGCAGACTTTCTACGTCTTTGATCCTCTTGTGTTGTTGACCACTGTTTGGTTATGAATGTACTGGATTTTGTGAGAACAAGCGAGCTGAGCCAGGAAGGAACCAGTTTGTCTGAATGAGACTGTCTGTCAAAACTTCTAGGATCACATCCAAGCTGAGACAAGTGGTCACTTGGAGAATGCGGCACGGATCCAAGCTTTGATGCTTCAGCTGTTAAAAATTTTAGATGGAGACGTTTATCAAAGGTTGTTGCGTCTTCATGAACTATAGATTGATACAGAGCAAACTAATGTTTTTGTAGTAATATTTTTAGCATGCTCAAAAAAATTACCTAATTATTTCTGACATAATAGTCACACTAATCTCCAGAGCTACTGGGAATGTGTAATATGATGGTGGTAGACACCTCATTGGCAGATCAGTAATCAAGTGTACTAAAGAAGTGTTAGGGTAATAAAGTGTAGCAGTGTTTAAATCTCTGTATAGGGTTAATTTATATACAATAACTATCCAGAGGCGGGGCGGAGTGGTTTGCCTGCCTGTAGCGTGACTTCAAAGGAGACGACCAAATAGATTCTAGGTTATATCTTCAGCTGAAGACGGCAATGCTTGCAATAAAGTCAGTCACTTTAGAAGACAGTATGAACAGTTTTTTAAACCTGTGGAGTTTTTTTTTTGTTTGTTTGTTTTTTGCCTCTAAAATTTTAGAAATATGAAGTCTTCAATGTGTTCATCCACATTCAGCTCCCTGACTCACAGCTAGTGTTATGTTTGAAATACAATGAAAGCTAATTGTATAATGGCTAAGAAACATAGGCTTGACTTCTAGATTGACCCTGAACCACCTGCTGTCACGCATCCCATCAGCACCATGGGGAGGAGTTTAATCATTCATTGTAATGTTTTTGTAGCCTGTCCATGCTAATCACTGCTTTCTCTTTTGTCTTCTAAAGCAGTGTTGTTGCTCTTGTTGTTTTAGAGCATAGTACATGTGCACAGCTTGTTTCAAGCAGAGAGATCTTTGAAGGAGACTTTGATCCTGATTCACTTTTCCCTGTAATCAAATTTGCTCAGATTTCACTTACAGACTGGATATAGTATGTGCCTACAAGGATAGGTGCATGTATAAGTGGTATAATATGTAGCTAGGGTGTTTCTTGAACTCTGCATTTGTGTGTATGAGTCTATATGTTTACTGGATTCGGGTCCTCTTTCCACAACTTATCCCACTATGTCTCACTGACAGGGGTCAGGGCTAGGCCACCAGAAGCAGCTCGAAACATGCTTTGTGCTGTTTGCTGCAGAGCTGGCATGTTATTTTTAACTTAAAATGTTTAAGCATTTTTAGTAGATGAGTTGAAAGTCTTGGTCCATTCTTTAGTTTTTAACAGTGTGCCCAGAACTATTAAGTGCTAGAGGATGAAACTAACAACAAGGCGCATGAGGTCATATGGCAAACAAGAGAAAACAGCTGGCATAATTAGATGTTAGAGAACCACCAAAAATATGAATTATTGTATAGAGTCATGACCACACCAAAACATTGGTTTGTACCATCTGAAGGCTATAATGTACGTCTATAAGTCTTCCGTCTTTGATCCTCCAGTTCCAGTAACGTTTACATCAAGAGATCGTTCCTCAACTCTACAATTTCAGACTGACGAGCAGGGTGTCTCTCTAAAATAGTCTTAGCACATCTTTGTCACAGACCTTATCTGTTATTATTCTACATTTTATTGTTCTCTCCATGATATTTCCCATAACGCTAGCTCATGTCCTAGCCTCGATACCGCATTACCACTAAGCTGCTGGTTCATTTTTGGCTGCATGTGGTCAGTTAAGTCTTTTTGGCTCCTGGACACAGATCGGTGACTCAGCTTGTCATCGAGTCCTGAAGATGTACGATGTCACTGTCGGATCCTGTTGAAACGAAAGCATCTGTAGTGTATTAAAGGAAGTAGCAACTTAATTCCTGAATGTTAATCAATATAACCTGTGTTAAATATGAAGAAATTCTGGTGGGTAAACAGCAGTCAGTAATTAGAGGGGAGGTGGAGTAAGATTTGGAGACAACCACATTTGAGAAGATCCCAGGATGAGACATGCCACAGACGTTGTCAGTTAGACTGGGGTTTCCTGCAAACACACATCTGCCACACTGTGTAGATGTGATAATGTGCTCATTGACTGTCTTAATTCTATAATGAAATCATGTTATTTTAAGGTATAGTTTAGTGTTACCTGACTTTCTAACCTTACAAATTACACTTTCATTATGGAAAAATTGCTTTCTAATATTTGGTAAGCAGGGATCAGGATGTACTCACTGATCTAGCCCATGCAGGCAGATACTGTATGGTCCAGCCAGACAAATGCTGCCCATACTGTCAGCTTGCTAGCAAGGGCAGTGAGGTAGATAATAGTTGGCAGCTTGATTGTGCCATTGCCAATAATGCAGGGTCGGGCGAGGCTGTGAGGTCTGGCTAAGAGGGACTAGATCACTGTGGGCATCAAAAGTCCCCAAAACCAAGAAAAAAAGGAGCTTATACCCAGAGACAATTCAGCTCAAACAAAAATGGCCAGGCAGACATGGCATACCTAAAATAATAATAATGATGATGATGATGATGATATTTCAGTGTATGAGAAATAAAAAATTGTTTTTTAGACCACTATGTCTGAATACTAAATTTGATTTCTGCATTTGTTTTCTTTCACCACAGTTCAAAAATTCTTTGAAGGCCAGAAGAATAATGCCATGCAAACCAGAGAGAAGCAGCACCACAAATGCCAGCAAGGCAAGAATTAAGACCAAATGCTTGGATCAGGCTCCTTCTGGGATACCTGACTGACAGTTACTCGACAGAAACTACATATGGACATCGAAGTTGTCCAAGTTTTCAATGTAAGTCTTTATCTTCCTTTTTTTAAACAGCCTTGTGTATTTAAGTCATGAAAGTCCAGCTAGGGTTAGAGTGCAGGTGTATTACTTTACATTATTTTTGGTTCTTAAATATTTCATTCAAATTTATCTATCAAGACCAAAAAGCAAATCTTCAGAGCCTACCAGTGTGTCACCTTCTGACAACTAAGCTGACTTTATTCTCAGGAATGCAATGGATATGTAATTATAGCTCATAGCAAAAACTACAGCCAGCAACAGTATAGTATTTTTATTACACTCTGCCTTCTCACAGTAATGCAATACTATTAATTACACTAGTTTACCCAAGACTCCGTGTGTGTGTGTGTGTGTGTGTGTGTGTGTGTGTGTGTGTGTGTGTGTGTGTGCGTGTGTGTGTGTGTGTGTGTGTGTGTGTGTGTGTGTGTGTGTGTTACTATATTTAAAGGGGTACACTATATTAAAAGCCTACAGGGGAGATTGGATCCTGAATGCTGAACCTTAGATGGCTTGACCTTATTTTAGATGGCTCTGTTTTGTGACTCATGGTAGCATTTTCTGAGCTACAAAATTACTTGGCATCACTTCCATTAAATATCAAATTATAGGCACCTTCAGACCTCAAACCAGTTATACCTTTGGTGCAGGAGCAGGTGTCCTGATACCCCTCTTGAAGACATGGGTTGTTTCAGTGCCACACAGGAAGCCTGGTTTCGATTCCCAGCCGGTGCATAAGCTAACAACACAGTATGTGCAGATATACACACTTTCCAGAGCATTACAGTCAGATGTAAACTTGCACACATTTCAGGTCCCTACTGGTTTATAAACTACTTAGGCTAATTTTGCCTGCATGCTGGGAAGGTGACGAAAAATAACTTCCTGCTGCATTAATACTGTGGTGACTCTTGTCATGCTCATTTTTCTTTGTAATAACGTAATTTTATTCAACTTTGTCATAAACTTTCAGTTATAGTTTAATGTTTTAAATTTACAGTTTTGCTCTTATCTAGCAAGAACTCTGATTTTGCTTATTCTTCTGGTGTGATAGTTGACTAGTAATGTCTAAGTCTGTGAAGCCTGAGATTAACATCACTGTGACTTCACAATATTCAAAAGGTCACATTAACTGAATATTTTATGTTAAAAATTTATTTATTTATTTTTCAGTGGTTGAAAAATCTGAAGTCTCTGCCAAAAAGGAAGACTTCACAATTAGGGACAAAGTCCTAAGGATTACATTTTTATCAATATTAAAAATGTTTTTATCACACAATTATGGTACAAATGCATCAATGCAAAATTTGTCTTACTCATTTACATAAATTCATTCCATCCTTTGCAAAATAAATGTGTTTTTTTAATATAGAAAACCTACAAACATTTTTGCAGATAAGTAACGTATTTTCTGCACTATAAGGCGCACTTTTAATCCTTTAATTTTCTCAAAAATCAACAGTGCGAATTATGTATGAATTCTGGTTGTGTTTACTGACCTCGAACTGATTTTATGAAGTACACGGTGCTCAAACATCTCTCATAAATGTTTTAGTACAACTTTGGTAAGCTACAGGCCATACTGCTTGATGGATTGTTGGAGCATTACGGCTACCGTAGTCAGGAGCCTCGCGGAGTAATCTGGGTCCAAAACTCCGTCTTCTTCAGGTCCCAAAGTCAAACCAACACTGCAGCATCACGGAGAGTTAAAAACTGTCGAAATTCTTTAATCTTTAATAAAATGATCAATGTTGCTGCTTTACCAGGTGTAACAATTAACTTTAACATCCAGGCATCCATGAAAACAGAATTTATTAAATTTAGCAGAGTTAGAAGTTAACAGGAAGTTAGCTCGCTGAACATGATATAGCATGTTCTGACTGAGAGATTTCTAAAAACATTCGAACGTACAGCTCTGCTATCACTTCCAACATAAACGAAGACAGAAAACTAAACAGCAGTGACGTTTGTAGGGTTACTGAAGTTGGACTAGCTGGTATATCATGATGTGCTACGGGATGACTAGCGACACAGCTATGTTAGCATAACATGATGGGGGTGTCCAAATTCAGGGGCTGCATCTTCCTGAGGCCGCATTTGTAGGCTCGCGGCCCAACCAATTTCAGTTTCCAACAATGGCAACAGCTACTACAAAATAAATTTAATATATTTTCAGGTGAGAATGTAGCTGTGTAAACTTCAAATATCTGCTTGGTTTATCAAGACATGACATATTTTTAAAAGTGCTCCGATGTTTTCAGAGACGTCTGCTCCATAGCTATCCAGGGTTTCAACACCCACTAGAGCCGGTGAGAACAGCGAACTCCCGGCACATCGTTTTCAGACCCGCGCGGTCTTTCGCTAATCAGGTTAAACATGATATAAAAGTCACTTAGATAACTTAAAGATGTTATTGTTTGGCTTTTTTCAGTGTTTTATTTGTTCCTGAGTCAATCGGATTGGCTGAGATTAAAGTTCTAGTTTTCACACATCTGATTAAATGTCAAACAGAAAACTGATTAAACAGAAGTGTGAGATGGTCGAGAGTTTACTCCAGTGTCCTGTTATATTTTAGATAACAAGGAGCAGATGGCCGAGTTTATTAAACTACCGAGACAGCTGGGGATGCAAATCTGAAGGCTGGACTGTCCCATTTCATAGCCGCTCACTTCTTGCCTACCCGACCTTCGGAGGACCCGGCCCATGTAGACCGTGAAGGACAGGTCCTCATGAGGATGCAGCCTCTGAATTTGGACACCCCAAACACAGTGAAGCTGGAGGATGAACGCTAACATTTTTCCACATGATAAAAATTAATATAAGTGTTCCTGATGGTTAGAGACAAATGCAGTCGCTTGGCAGGATGCTGTAAACCAGGGGTGTCAAACTCAATTGCACAGGAGGCCAAAACTCAAGGCACACTTTAGGTCGCGGGCCAAACAAGATAAACATTTATTGAACACACTAAAACAGTTTTTTTAAACATAAATCTAAATAATAAGAGACAGGAATATTATTCCAAAATAATAAAACTTTAAATATTTTGCTTTCCATAAAAATATATCCTGTCAAAATTATGGAAGTTAGAAATATGAACATGCTGCCAAAAACCTCATAAAAAATAAATCCACAAGGTTGGAGCCACATGTAGACGGAGCTGAGGCGTTGCTTCAGGAATGGAACTAATAACCTGTGCGGGCCATTCAGTGTCCTACTTTGCCTCGAGTGTCCCGTTAAACTGCAGCTCCATCTGAATCTGCACAGGTGCAGTTTCCACGTCAACTGTAAATGGGTTTGTGCTTCAAAGTCACCAAAGCGCTGTGA
Organism: Hemichromis elongatus; assembly: GCA_015108515.1. Lineage (NCBI taxonomy): Eukaryota > Metazoa > Chordata > Actinopteri > Cichliformes > Cichlidae > Hemichromis > Hemichromis elongatus. Next base: position 35,215 of record VUQR01036725.1, read on the forward strand.
GGACTCAGTGCGCTCAGTTTATCAGAAAAGTGCGCAGACTTAGTTCAACAGTACTTGGCAACAGGGAAAGTGAGACAGGTTGCTCTGGTACATTTGTGACAGCTTCACTTGAAATGCCTTCACCACATCATACATGCCATGTCCATGAACTGACAGATTTCATTATAGTTTTTGGCCTTCATGCATTCATTATGTTGCACTTTGTGCTCTGTTTTTACTCAGTTGAATAAGATGGTTGTGTTGCCCTGAAATGCAACTCTGCAACTCTCGTTTCATATGATTTTTTTGTCCAGCTTCTGTTGTGCGGCACAGGTAACAGCAGTCACATCATCAGACAGTGATTTGGTGTTTTCTTTTTTCCTTTGTGCTCAATTGGAGAGAACATATTACTTGTGAAGCCTGACTATCCGTTATTTTGACAAGTTAGGACACAGATTAAAGAGTTCACCATTAAGAACAGTGCTGGCAGTGTTGGTGGTCTGTCTGTTTCATATCTCAACATATAACACATTGTCAAGCAGTAGAATAGCACATGAGGTCGTAACCAGTTGCCAGAGGGTTTAATGTCAGAGCCATACATTTTGTTAGTTACCATAAAATATTTGGAAGTTCAGAATTAAGGTCATTTTCCACTAGGTCCTGTAAGAGTTTCAAATTAAAAGTACTCTACTATAATAAACCATTAATTATACAATAACTGTAATTATTTTCTCAGTCGATCTTTTCTTATACCGAGAATAAGAAAAATCCTAAATAGAAGTAACTGAGTAGTACATGAAATACATTGTTGATTTGATTAGGCAACATTATTCAGAACTTAGACTAGCAAAGTTCACCTGTAAACCAGGTGCTATGAGCAACTCTTAAAGTAGTGTTTTCCTGCAAGCTGACATCATGGACTAAACACTTAAACATCATGTTTTCAGCTGAAATTATTCAGTTTGTCTATGTCTGCTCTCTTCTATGAATGATGATTGGACTCGTGATGCTAAATGTAAATATTTAGTGTCATATCCTCGCCATAAGGTCTTTGTCTTTGACTAGTGTGGAGTTATAGGTGTAACTGGGTTTTTTTTTTAAAGCTTTAAAGCTTAATGCAAAATATGTGAAAAACGATGTGTGTGGGGGAAACACATTAAATGGAAAACAAATTAACGCTTAGTGATGCTACTGTGGCAGTAATAAGGTGTTAGAGAGAAGAGCTTGTCAGCAGTGGTGACGAAGTGTATTCAGATGGTCCCCTCTGGACATGACAAACAAAATGCAGGTGTCCAAAGGAAAAGACCCAGCAGTGGAAAGCACAACGGTGTACGTCAGGACCTTGACATGGGGAGGAGAACCTTTACCCTTTAGCTGTAGGTTGTGCTGTTTATTTGAAGGGCAGGAATTTAGAGGAACAAGGGCATTGTTGGATAAACTAGAGCACTTTCATTTAGTAGCTAACTTCTATGCAGTAAATCTGCTTCCTTCTTGCCCAATTCAGAATGTTCAACACCTCAGTATTGAGTTTCCCACCAGCCTCATATAGTCTCCAAGAGTAAACAGCGCATAGACAAAAATAGTTTCTCCCTTGTCGTAGTTTAGCTCACTTCCTGTCGCTTGCCCCCGGGTGAGAACGCACAATGACAAACACCACCCACATTAGCTCCCCTAGCAGGCAGTCAGGCTGATGGGCAGGGTGACACAGGGGTCATTTGTTTCTGTCACAAGCACAGAAATAGTGTCCCAACTCCTCCTGGGGTGGACAAAGCAGGCACGCATTCATTGGCCTGCAGCCTGGGCGGATTGTACTCTTGTTGTGATTACCTGCCTCTGCAGAGGAAGGGTTTTCTCTGAGGACCTATGGAAAAATGCTGCCGTCTGCCAAGCGCCATGATTAGCACCCCAGCCAGTTCCTGGGTCAGCTCAGAGGGCAAAAGTGTCTAGACCAGCCAGGGGGATTTCCACAGGCTCTAGCCTGAGCTGTAATTATTACAGCTTACAGCAGAGCCTCGACTCTCGGGGCCCACTTCCACTCCATGCAGTTGTGCAGAATTAAACTCCTTTCAATGTGCGGTGGGAGTCAGATTAGACATTGGCTTTACATATGGTTTGAATATTGTATTGTTAATGGCCCCAATTTTTCATTGAGTCGTGTTATTTGATGTGAGCAGATCAAGAGTTAGGCGGTGGGAAGCCAATTGGCTGATAAGTATCTAATGTTAAATTTGAAAAAAACTGGAGGTCTGGAAAAAAAAAGGATCAGAAAACTTGATTGACTGGCGTTGCGTAGCTGCAGGGGACCTCTTCTTCTAATGTCAGGTTCTTCTGCCTTGTTTGCAGCGCTCTTACGTGTCATCGAACGCTACAAGCAGAGTTCTTGTTGTTGCCAGCAAAAGCACAACCAGTTAATGGTTCGGAACTCTGGCTTATCTTGGCCATCAATGCAACAAAAGCTATAATTATCTGCAAAATAAACTCACTTCCTTGATTGTTGGACAAATAATGCATTAAACAGTTCCAGATAAACCTCTGTGTTGCCAGCCCCTGTGGGGAAGGAGAGACTTTCAGGCCACCAATACTGGAAGAGCAATTCATTGAGCTGCTCAGGACGTTCTTTGGTCCTGTGTTCCAGTGCTTCATAAAATATGAAAACCTTATATAACCAATTATTATTAAAAAAAAACAAAAAAAAACACTGCTTCATTCTTTGCGAAAAGAACTGCAAAACATGCCCCTAATGTTTTCTACCTGCCAACAAACTGAGTGTTTCTTATATGTCAGCGTTTTTTGTCTCCCCAGGCCTTCTTTATATAGGCTCAGACTTTATTTTTGGCTTTTTTTTTCTGACTCTCTGGCCCTTCTCCACGAGGGCCAAGAAAGCCTGGCACTCGCCTGAAGGTCTCAGCCAGTCCTGGGCAGCTGGGATCTGGGGGAGCTCCCTGCAGTTCCGCAGCGTGCTGGCAGCCCCCTTGCGCTTGCCCCCGCCACTTTTAATTCTGCCTTTTTACTCCAAGCCAGGCCCAGAACACAATACAGAGGAGCCCTGTGCTGGGAACAGAAACACACACCCTTAGGCGTATACACACACACACATCCACACTTTTATAAACCATTGAAAGAGACAAGACCAAAGGCGTAAAGAGGAGCAGACGCCTCTCAGATGCTGGGCTTGGCTTCATGTGGCACTTGACACAGACGGCTGCACACAAGATAACTGTTGTTTATTGTTTATGGAAGGACCCTCTGCCACACTCTGTGCTCTCTTCATCTGGAGACTCCTAAAGGGCCACAGCCAAGAGCCACGGGGGAAAAGAAAAATGGAAGTCTGTGTATCTACTGTATGTGTGCAAGTGTGTGACTCTGTCCACAAAACTAAAAAGATCACACATTGTGTGCTGTTGTGTTTACACGTCCAGCTGGTACCTACACTTGTGGTATTTTGGATTTCGGATTGTATTATTCTTCTGCGACTTCCACGTTGCGTTCTTGTTGTTTGTTCAGCTGGTGTTTGTTCGGTGAGGGGTTAAGGAAGCCATGTTCTTCCACTGGGGTGTTAGTCACAATAAAGGTATTACAGCAGGCCAGGCTATACTTCCACTCACATCTGACAAGTGATGCAATTCTGCTATATTATGTAACAGATGAAGTGATTACACAGCCTGACTGAAGTACCTGCGGTTCTTGAGCAGCACCTTATCGTCGTGATATATCGCTAGGTTTCGCTTACTTATGGTCAACAAGTATTGCCTGTAAAAAACTTTTATCCTACATAGCAAACGTAAAATATTAATTGTGCCCACCCAGGTGTCACCTCCTCCCAGCCATTGTCTGTGTGCTAAGAGATACGTCCTGGTCTGCGCTATGTTGTCAGACCATGAGAAATTCTTCTCTAACAGTGCATGAAAGCACTCTATTATTATTATTATTATTATTCACATTATCAACAATGTATCGAAAAATCCATATTCATTTTACAGTTTATATACTTTTTTCTTGGCTCATGAGACCCTTGGAAATGTGCCCATCTCAGTCTGATGGATGTCCCTCAACCTTTTATCAAAATGTGAAGTTGGTAGGAAAGAGGCTGCAGCTGGACAGTTATCAGGCCTGATGGTGATAGAGCATGAATAGCCGGGTAGCCCTGGGCACTATGAAAAGGTCCTGCTGACGACTGTACCGACAGGGTCGCAGCCCCTCCGTGCTCCCCCGCAAAAGAGAGTGAGAGTAAACAGGCGTAATGGGGAGAGACTAAAAGAGACTTGGACTGTGTTCTTGTAAATAATTGCATTCATTGTTCTCTGCCACTGTTGGTTATGGTCACAAGCTGTTTGGTAGGCCCCTGTCTGTCTGGTGCTCACCATGAGCCTGGTGTCAACCCCTACGCCCGCAAGGGGAGCGACTTGTGCCAGGGGTGAGGATGCCAGCTCCCTGACCCAGTGGCCCTGCGTCTGATGTGCCCACGCCAGGAGCAAACAGTCCCTAGGCCTGCTTGGAGACTCGGGGCGTGCTGTGCGCATGCTGCTCCACTGTTAAATAAAGCTGGTTCAAAGAGCACATTCTTGCCCCTAGCCCAGCAGTGAAATAGCAAGCTTTCTTGCTTGTAGTGTCAAAGCACCAGATTGTTTCACTTTATTGCTTTGCCTTTATCTCAGCTGACCCCGCTACAATCTGATTGGATGCAGCTTGTTATTAGACTCTGTTGTTTGCTGTGGGAACAGCAGATGGCCTATTTGGACCAGATTACCTGTGCACCTTATCTTAAGTGTAGAATTCATTCCAAGTGCAGAAGAAAGCTGTTTGTCCACATTGTGTATGCGGTGCAACACAGTTGGGCTTATCTGGAAGTTAACACCCACTCACACTGTAAACATCAAATAGTTAACCGGTGAAAAACTGTGGTCATCATTATGCATGTTTTATTGTTTGTACTGTGGCCATAATTGCTGTTTGAGATTGGCCATTAAAATCTATCAGTAGACAAGACTATTGAATGTTACTATGATCACCATAGCAACATTTTAAAGTGAAAACATTGTGAGAAGTCATTAACGCTATCAATTGTTCAGCAGCTATAGGAACTAGTTTCATTTTCTCTCTCTGTGAAACGCCATTGAGGACCGAAGATGGTGAAAGAGACACATTTTACCAAACGTTACAAAACGGGAAAGATAATTTACAGTCTTGTTTCTGAAGTAAAGAACAAAAACAAGCATGGGAACACGCTCAGCCCGAAACAGCATCACACACAAGCTGTAAGGTTAGAACTTCAATGACATTGTGAACCTAGGGCTCTGATAACAGCCATGTGTATCCCCTTTAAAGTATCAGCGATGGAGTGGAACACACAGGCTGTGCTCGCCAATGGAAGGCAGATGCTCCCAGGCTCTTTCTTACCATCTACAGTCACCGCTCTCATTTCGCCATCCGCTGATAGGTTTGAGAGAATTTGAAAAAAGGGGCCTCCATCACAAGGGTGACGTCTGACTTTACTATATGGTAAATGTCAGAGAATAAGTGCAGGCCTCTATAACAAAGTGGATCAAATCTGCCCCGGGCCACCTCGTTTGATCTGCACTCCCTTCAGTACAGCTACCCACATTTTAAGTGAACAGCACATTCAGGAAGTTATGGTATTTGGTCATATATTATTCTGACATCACAGAGGGGGAAAACAATTTTCATATGTTGCTTGACATTATGGAAACTTAAGGTCTTGCACTTGTTCATTTATTCTCATCTTGTCTTTGTTATTGCTTGTATGTTTTTGGTTTTTTTATATTTTAACATCCTGCAAAATCGGTAACCAGGTTGGTGTACAGGGTTTGTTTCTTTTAGTTTGATATTGTGTACATTATGCTGTTGAGTACTTGCATCTGTGGTACTTTCCTGCACAGCCAACAGAATTTCTAACCCACCAGCTGAAATCCAACACAATGCCTGGATTTAATTGAGCTTTTATATGACTCTTGAGATCATCCTGTTGCAAATAGCATGTCCTTCATGTGTGTTACGAGAATAATTGTGGGTGGGGAATGTTTTATCAAGCTGACTGAGGTCAATCATTCCACCACAATGAAGCAGAGATCAAAGACAAGAGGGAACAAAAACTCTATAGACCTACAGGTAGTTTAGCAGTTAAACTGGAAGTATGAAACACTCACCCACGCACATTCAGTTTCCCTGCTAGTGTGGGATGATCCCTAAAGATGTGAAACTCAAACCGTGTTGTGTGTTGGTTTTGATCATGTGTTTGACATCAGATGATGGATGAGTGTTGAACGCTATGAATCACAGAGGAAAAGTTCTTTTATTTTGCAAATATAATTGCACGTTGTGATTTTAAAGGTCAGTAAAATAAATAATACAACAAACTGATATTGCTGTTAATACGACTAATTGTTTGAAAATGTATCTTGTTAGAAAGAAAAGAGGTTTCTCAAATATATCAACAGCTGGGACGTTGATAGATGTTTAAGATTTTTTTATCGTTGCATGCTATTAATTTTGTGCTTCCATCAGCCATTCCAGAAACTCACATGAAAGTGTGACCCATTGCTCTGCTGTGGAAATGGCATCAGAAAAAAAATCAAACAAAATAAAAACAGATGGAAAGAGAAATGACTACAAGTGAGCGAGCACATGCATGCTGTACTTACACCAAATACAATCTCCTAAATGGTTGTCGATCAATGGTCATGAAAATTTGCATATTTGCATATTAATGATCAAGGATCCGACCTCCCAGCTCATCAGTGGTGCTAGTTTTGGTGCGGCAAAAAGTTTCTCCCACTGAAAACGCCGTGTCCCGATGAACAGAATCAACCTTTTGTAAATTACCTGGATGGTTGAGCATGCATCAAGACTTCTTTTTGTAAATTAAAAGTTAATTAGTAAATGCTTTTTATGTTTAGTGCAAATGTTAAATGCAAACAGCACAAAGATCCACCTCAACAAGGCAAGTTAAATGTCTGCCCCCACAGCGTAGTAAAACTAGTGTGTATGTAATCTTCTCGAGCATCAGAGTGCCCACAGTTGCATTAGTGAGTAATCTTGCATCTTATGTAACACCACATGGATGTATATAACACGCTTCGGTGTCCTTGAGCAAAGGGAAGGGCATCATGAATCGACAACCCATATATTGCTATGATTTGATTGCCATAGTTTATAAGATATTTATTAGGATTTTTCTACTTGATTTTATTAAAAATCAGAGACTCTATTTTGGTACAGATTGCAGCACATGTTCCCAATGCTGTGCTTTTCCTTATTTCCTCATTGTGTGTAATCTTGTTGCTCCCTTTCACATCCGTTTGATCCCTTCAACTTGAACCAGAAAATCAATCTGCCATACATGTTGTCAAACAGTGATGTAGACGCTGGTCTACCCCATCCATGGAGCCAGACTTGAAATGTTTAAAATACGGTCTCAATTAGCTAGCGCAGGCCACTCACAAACCCTCAGCCTTATACACACATATAAGCATGCATACACACTCATACCCTCCTTCCTAATTTAATTTAAAGTCAGATCATTAATATGCTTTTCTGTAAATGCAGCTTCACTTGTTCAGCCAGTCTGTTCATATCCGTAAGTGTGAGACTCATTCAGAAGCCATGTTTTGCTCACTCTATGATTCTCACTAATTGACCAAATGCATTAGATGTGAGTTGTGGTGGATGGAGATGGGGATGCGTGGCAATCATATGTGACTGAGGCCACTAAGAGTCTGATGTGGCAACCATTAGCGCACAGCATCAGTAGAAGCATAGAGGCACACGTGGAGTATGCAGCTTGAACAAATAAGGCCCTCTGTGTTTTGGAGTGAATAACCCTGCTGCCTTATTACCAGTTTGAAGTGTGGTTTGCTGGCGATGACATCAATGACAAACAGAGCGCTCTGGTTTCCTCCTAAGGGATGGAAACTACTGCTTTGAACTTAAACAACTTCTCCATTCATTCCTTATGGGATGGAGTCCTGCATGATCTGTGCAAAGGCTAGGATTCTCCAGTAACACGTGACTTTTTTTTAATATTAAGGTGTTTTACACTTTGGAATGAGACTGCCAGAGATTGAATTTAGCCATTACGTACGATGACATTTCAAGAAGAATGCTAACATTTTAAGAGAACGGTAAAAAAATTGAACCAGATTGATTAGACACGAATTTTACATCATTTCCAGCGGAGAATGTGTTTAAAGTTTGCAACCTTAGGGACCCAGAATGCAACTGGTGGCTGTAATGTGCGATTTCCAGGATTCGTACAGGTGCTTTAAATACTTGAAAATGATTGGATTTTATTATTGTCTTTTCAAGGTTTGAAAAGTGCTTGAAAAAAAGTGCTTGAAACTGTATTTCATCCACCACAAATAACTATCTGATTGAATAGATTTCTTATCAAATATAGAAATAAAATGTGTTGCTCGGCCTGTGCCGCCTTGCACCTCTGCATGTCAGTCTGCTTCAATGTTTCACCTGCCCGAACAGTCAGAGATGACTGCGCTAACATGCCCTTTGAATGAGTGTTTGCTGGGAAACAAAAAAATACAAATTATGGATAAGACAAGGGCCAAATCCACCTGAGAAGTCTGCAAGAAGGATTTATATGGAGTGAAAATAGTCTCAAAAGATTTGTGTGTGTGTGTAAACTACATTTCGTCCGTAACTTCAAATTCGTGTGTGCGTAAAACATGATTTGTAAATGTACAACAGCTAACAACTAAGCACAAATTCTCATGCGGACAAATAGTTAAACACGCATGCACCAATCACCTGATACACACGGACAAAACCACGTTTACGCACAGATCAGAGTTACAAGTGCACAACGAGTTTTGAGACTCATTTCACTCAAGATTCATGCGTGCACGAGGCGTTAAAGGCTGGTAGAATGCTGGGTCATCAGAGTGTTCTTTGACATTAGCTCCAACTAATCTAAAATGATCCATAAAATGACTCATTCTAAGGTAGTAAACCATTTGTGTTTAATTTATAATTACCTCTGAAAAACAAGCAAAACAACCTGTGCGCCACCTAGCAGTTGTTTCTAGTTCAGAGTGAATAGTGATAAGAACACAGCAATGCGTCCGGCATGTCGTCACTTTGTTGCAGAGACGCCTGCCTAATATTTGTTTTTATATTAGACTTTTTTTTATATTTACTGTTGCACTAAAGTCAATAAGTAAAGAATATATTTTTTTTATATTTAAAATATATATATATTACTTCATTACAGGCTCTAGGCCCAATATCAGGACATACACATATACAGAGAAGAAAAAAAATATTTACATAAACATATAAAAATATAAAAATACACCCTTTTTCACAAGAGTCTTAAAAGGAACTCATACCAATGCTTCCATAAATGATGATATCGTACCGAGCTACACATAGGACTTGTGAGCCTTACTATAATCCAGTTTTGTGACTCATCAAGTCGACACATAAACTTAAACATTAGGTTCCTCAAAAGGGCCTGTAAACAACTTAGCCTCACGTCACAAAAAAGCTTACTTGCACTACTACTCCTAGGCTTCTTCAACAATATCCTCAGACAGCTATTATATGCTACCTGCAGTTTGGCATAGTCTCCTTTTTATAATTGACCCATAATGGGGCTGCATACATAGGGGTGCAATAAGCACGAAACAAGTGCACCTTCACATCATCAGAGCAGTAATGAAATTTCCTAACCAACATGTTCTCTTGGATATACAACATTCGTCTCTGCCTACACATGTCAGCATCATCTTCCATCTTGTCAGTAATGATATGCCCAAGATATTTTGTACAGTTAGATACACAGATACAATTTCCTGACAGGTAAAACATAGGAAAGTGCACCAACCGAGTTGTTGAATGTTAAAATAAGGTGAATTAAATAAAATAATGAAGAACATCCAGGATCTGTTTCTTCGCTCTTCTTTATTCTTTTTTTATGTATTATAGAAGTATCGGATCAGAGCTCCGTATCGGTAGATACCAAAAATCAAATGACTCGGACTCGAGGGCAAAAAAACCTGATCGGGACATCCCTACCTACAATGCTCTGTGTGGAAAAAGTGATTCCTCTCCCTTGTTATAACATAAATTAACTGTGGTGTAGCCCATCTTGGGAAAGGTGAGTTTAGTTTCTCTAGCCATACCCACACCTATTGCCAATCAACAAATCAATTAAATAAAACCTGCCCGACAAAGTAGAGTAGACCAAAAGATCCTCAAAAGTCAGACATCATGCTGCTATCCCAGGAAATTCAGGAACAAAAGAGATCTCTCTGTCTAGAAAAGGTTATAAAGCCATTTCTAAAGCTGTGGGACTCCAACGAACCACAGTGAGAGCCATTATCCACAAATAGCAAAAACCTGGCACAGTGGTGAACCTTCCCAGGAGTGGCCGTCCGACCAAAATTACCCCTTGAGCACAGCAATAGCCCACCCAAGAGGTCACAAAAGACCCCAGAACAGCATTCAAAGCACTAAAGGCCTCACTCGTCTAAGTTAAGTTGTGTTTATGACTCCACCATAAGTAAGAGACTGGCCAAAAATGCCCGGCATACCAGTGTTCCAAGACGAAAACCACTGCCGAGCAAAAGGAACAAAGTTTTGTCTCAGTTTTGCCAGAAAACGTCTTGATGATCCCCAAGACATTTGGGGAAATACTCAGTGGACTGATGAGGCAAAAGGTGAACTTTTTCTAAGGTGTGTCTCCCTTTACATCTGACGTAAAAGTAAACAGTAAAACATGGTGGTGGTAGTCAAATGGTCTGGTGGTGGTTTTACTGCCTCAGGACCTGGAAAGCTTGCTGTAGAAAATGAAACCGTGACTTCTGCTGTCTACCAAAACATCCTGAAGGGGAATGTCCACCCATCTGCTCATCACCTCAAGCTCTTGGTTCTAAATTGCTTAAGTAAAACAAAAGGAAAAGACACTGGAGTGGCCTAGTGAAAGTCCTGACCTCAAACCTAAAAGGTCGTCTATGCCCGAAAACCATGAATTGCAACAAATCTGCGAAGATGAGTAGGCCAAAATTCCTCCAAAGAGTCATTGCCAGTTATGACTATCACTTGGTTACAGTTGTTGCTGCGATGGATGGCCCAAGCAGTTATTAGGTTTAGGGGGAAATCACTTTCTCACACAGGTTTGGTGCTCAGTGTACAGTTAACAGGTTGATGAGTTTCCGGGAAGGAATAAATATACCAACCTTTTGTTAAGCTGTCTCTTCTACAAAGAAGAGGTAGGACTGTTTTCTACTTTGAGAAACACATATAGACATGTGAGCACATCAGCCTTCTTATCTATGCAATGCCAGTGAGAAACAAAAAGACAAACTTTTACATTCACAGTGTTTCAAAGTCATAAGCTAGCATTTTCAAAGCTAATATTTGTGTGTGTGTATATCAGTGCTGGCTCTGCAACAGGCTGGCGACCTGTCCAGGTTGTACCCTGCCTTTCACCATGTGGCAGCTGGAACAGGCTTCAGCCCACACAACCCACACCCCGTGCCACTCCTGAAATGGATAAGTGGAAGAAAAGGGAAAGATGGATGGATGGAATTAAAAATAAAGCGTGAAACATATTTATACTGGAACTAATTCCTTAAACGTCTTAGTCATATAGTGTGAGTCCACTGGCACATTGAGATGTCTTGTGTAACCTGCTTGAGTGTTCAGCCTGCTGAGTACCCTCTTCTGCTTTGTCAACCTCACACAAGAGTTTATCAAGTGACTTGTGCGAAGCCATGACGGTGGTTGACTTTGGAAGCGAGTGTTTACTGTATGTGACGATGCAGTATGTGTGTTCATCTGTGTATTGATGTGTCGGCATCCCAGCGCGCATGCTTGTGTTTGCAGGTCATATGCATTTGAGCTCTGATGCACATGCATATGTTGTCTCGCTCGGGGACTTTGTCCTCTGATAGGTGTGCCAGCCAGTCAGCTGAGAGAGAGGGAGTGGAAAACAAGCAAGCCGTGGTGTTAGAACTGGGACAAAGACGAAAGAAAACAAGGGCTAGCCGCAGGGAATTGGAGATAAGAGCAAATGTGAAAAAAACGTGGCGCCGGCGTGCAGTTTGTAGCTTTGAACCTTGTTCCAGATGTTTGTAGATTGCAAATATTAAGAACATAACATATCAAGCACAAGTAGGATAAGAGTTCAGATGCATTACAGCAAAGTAACTCTGATTCATAATTTCTTTGACTTGGATCACTGCTACACTAATTCATATCTTGGTTATCCAGCTGAGTAAAGTGTAGCTCTCTAATAAAATCATTGATTTCTGTCAAATTGTATCGTATAATTTTATTTCCTCATTAGTTGATGATGTCAGTTTGAAGAGATTCTGAAAAGGGGAAACCTTGATGATCAAATTTGGTAACATTTATTTACGATAGAATCAGAAGTGCAGTTGTGAGAATGAAAATGACATTCTTATACCAGACTTTTAGGTGACTGTTGGAGCAAACAGGAGATTTACTGCCACGACACGCATGCTGTTGACGAGACACGAGTCCTAATGACGTCATCAGGTAAAGGACAAACAGTAATGGCACTGACCGACCCAAGCACTCTTTGAACTCCAAATGAATTGCAGGTCTAGCAGCAGCTGTTCAGAATGACCTTACCCCACAAAAATCAATCAGCACAAATATACTGGGAAGGCTTTGGTAGTGGAGTGGTGTAATGGGAAAGTATGTGTATGCGTGTGTGTGTGTGTGTTGGTCTCTTTGTCCACCAGTTTGTTTGTTATTTGGTCCAGCGGGTGATGGATGTTGCAGAAAAACAGGAATCTTCCCAGAAAGTCTTTTGATGTTTTGACACATTATCACAGTCTGCCATAGTCCCTCCATCCCTTTCAAAGATCTTTTTTCCACTGACCCAAGTTCAATAGATTGGACTACTGGACTTGAACCAATGGAAAACTCTTCCATAAGCCAGTCAAACATACACTAAAACTGTCGAGGTGTTCTTTTCAATGATTGAAAGGTACCATTGCACTTGTTAACATTCCTGTCCAGTCCATGTGGCGTACGGGACAATAGGAGAATAAATCATGTGGTTTAATAAGCATCGGGCACATACAATATAGCCCACCAGTTGTTGGCCAGGTTTTTCCTGCCATTTGGCCACTTGAACAAACAGGTTGCTTTGCAGTCAGACTGATTCGCAATAGCACCACGGTAGGCAACGCTTTGTCCTGTCACTACATTATCTATGTTTTATTTTCTACTTTTTTGTCCCCATCTCACATTATGTGTCACGTTATTGGGGAGTACCTCTTGCCCTTGCTCATGCAAACGTGGGCTGTGGTATGTGTTGGTTATCTCATTCTGGAAAAGCAGTGCCCTTGTTGCTTCATATAGCCTAGCTCTAGTGACCGGCTATTGATAAGGCTAATGTCTGCCGATAGCTACCAAGCTTTCAAGTCCCGGCACAAAACCGCCGGCTCCCTTTTATGTTGTTTTCCCAAGCCAAGGACATACAGGCCTGCCTACAGGATCGAGCTGGCTAATCAGTAATCACAAACTTGCTGAGCCCAGCAGTCCCTTTCTTTTCATCCCATCTTCTTTGTCATCTTCTTCCTCTGCTTCTTCCTTTTTCATATACTTACTATTCTTCTGTTTATTTTTTCATTTTTATATCCTCGGTCTCTAAACCTTTAATGATGGTGATTTTTTTCTGCCTGTGCTGTCTTTTTTACATTAGTTCTTTATGCTCTTTGCTTTCTCTCAGCCCCCTCCTTTCTTGTGTGTTGCTTCTTTGCTCGTCTTCGTTCCCTTTTTTATGCCCTGCCGCAGAGCAAATGCTGCCTCTTTAGCCTGCTAACGAATCAAGATGCAGAAGGAGGATCAGGAGGTCTGTGGACCATAACTGTGCCACAGACATATGGCATGATATTAAAACATTAGTACCACTATATGACTTCATTTAGGACTTGCCAAAGAAAATTGATTAGGTGACAGAGATGGAACAAAAGAAGAATCCTCTTCAGCCACCCTGACTGGGCTTCTGCTTTTAGAGCCAACAGACACAGTTGCTCTCCAAACTTGTTGAGAAGCGACTTGGCTATGTTTAGGATCTTGCTCCAAGACACTCCCACCTCTCTCTTTTTTCTGCACTCCTCCTATGTTTAGAGTTATTCCAAAATCTGTCTGTTTGATTTGTAGCAGTGTAAACAATCATCCGTGTGAACCAGAATCCCTTTTTGTTCAGTAGCATGTCATCTACTTTCTTTTACGTTTGTAGACCTTGACTGAGACAAAATGAAATTCAGTAGCTAAACAGGAAGCCAAAAAATGAAGATATGTTACGTGTTTTGAACATCTCCTTCAGACGAATAAAAGACTGTGTAATTCAACACTGTCACATTTGTGAATAACCAAATACATAATTTTGATAACTGAACACGATAACCTGTATTCCTGAACAATTTTACCCTCAGTAGATGTTCCCTGACTGCTTCAAAGTGTTACATCACAAGTTTTTGAACCACCTGACTTTATATGACAATAACACCATACAAGCATGCCCTAAGAGATCATAACCCTTTATTGTGTATTACTGAGTCATTGGTTTAAGACATGGACAAGAAGCTCAAGCTTTCGGAGTACCCTTTGTAATGTAATATATACAATATCGCATGTATTCAGTACAGAATAGTCATGGCATTATAGTGTGCATGTAAAACCCTACAATCAACCATTTATAACTTCTCTTCTTGACCCTGACAGAAGAAAACAGTGAGGGATTATTCCTGGACATTAAGGAATCTGGGCTTCTAGTTGTCTTTCTTACTGTTTAGCGGCCACATTCCTGCAACATGAATATTAAAAAAAAAAATACTATTTCTTCAAATGCGTCTCTTGTTCTCTTTAGGTCAGTGTTACATAACTGAGCATCTCTCTTCTGCTTAAACCTCTGTGTTCCCATTGATTATGTAAGTTTACTGTTTGCAGTGAATATAAATGATAACAGTATTACATTATCATTTATATTGCAGTGTTATGAAGTTGATACTAAACAGTAACCACATCTGGGCCAGTTCTAGACAGGCATATATGAGGGGCACACAGAAATGTAAAGGGGGCACATGGTGGCAATGGAGGTGGGAATGGGTGGAGGTTGGGTGGGGTGCTCTGGATAACTGTTTTTGTCATATAATTGAATTGCACTTTGTCAGGCCCCTACCCTAAGACCTCACCAACTTGGGTGTCCCACCTGAAGGCTAAGCGTCTGCTAATCTAGCTTTTAGGGTCATTGACCACATTGTAGGATTAGATATTTACCTTAATTGGATGGCCTATGTTAAATATATTCGAATCCAACAATAGTACTTCTGACTATCGCAAATTTTAACAAAACTGAAAAGGCTAGGCCAAATTATATTTTTTTAAAAAGGCAAGTCTTGAAAAATAACATTGAAAAGTAAAAATAAAGAATAAAACAAAATAAAATCTATCTTAATTAAATGACCTAATTTTCAAATAAATTTGCAAAATAAAGTAAGAATAATTAAGACCTCTCAATATTAGCTAATATTTACAAAATTGAAAAGGGTTGGGATGGTAATCAAAAAAACAATGCGCCATGTCTTTTCCCACAATTCTCAAATTAATTTGTAGAACACAACTGATTTCGATTTGTTTTGAGCTTATTTGTTTTAGGAACTGAGCTCTGCTTGAAAATGAACAGCTCTGCTCTCCTTTCTCCTCCATCCACTCTACAATAACAGTCTCCTGTTTCCCTTTACAAAAGCTCTTACAGATTCACCCATATCCAAGTTATATGTTATGGATTTCTCATGGGCCAAGATCAGCAAAATCCTCTTCCTTTTATGTAACAAAAGTAAATAATCTTTACTAAAATTGCTGTAATTACATCAGTATATGAAACTAGGAAACTGTTGAGTGCTGGGCAGGGCTTTGTGTCGGGGTGCTCCAGTCGGCTCTATGCAGCAGACAGGCTCACAGAGGTGCTGGTGGGATCCACAAAGAAACACTTCTCTACCAGACTGAAACTGTGAGAAGAACAATGGCCTCGTCCCCTATTGACTGTACAAGTATAAATGTATTTTTTAGTTGTTAATTAGCTGACGAGTCACTGTTACTCACACGCACAAGTTATATGATTTATTCCAAGTTCACCAATAGGATCGCTCATTTTTGTCATCGTGAGAACTAATTAAATTAAAGGCAGTTACATTTACAAACATCACTGTATCTTAAACACATATTGTCTCACGTATTCAGGGAAAATAAGTGAAACCATCATGTGACATGGTTTGCAATAACACTGTTATCAAAATAAACTCAGCAAATAAAAGTGTACTGTATTTTCTGCTCTATAAGGCAAACTTAAAATCCTTCAATTTTATCAAAAATTGTCAGTGCGCGTTATGTATGAATTCTGGTTGCATTTACTGACCTTGAACCAATTTTATGTGGTACATGGAGCTCAAAAATCTCAAAAAATGTTTTAGTGCGACTTTGGTAAGCTACAAATGTTGGAGCATTACGGCTACCACAGTCAGGAGCCTCGCAGAGTAATCTGACTCCTAAACTCCGTCTCTTGATCTCCTAAAGTAGAACAAACACTGCAGCATTACGGAGAGTTAAAAAATGTCTAAATTCTTTCATCTTTGATAAAATAATCAGTGTTGATGCTTCACCAGGTGTAACAATTAAGTTTAACATCCAGGCATCCATTAAAACAGAATTTGTTACATTTAACGGAGTTAGAAGTTAGCAGGAAGTTAGCTCGCTAGTTTCCACCTAAACATGATATAGCATGTTCTGACTGAGAGATTTCTGTAAACATTCAAACGTACAGCTCTGCTATCACTTCCAACATAAATGAAGACAGAAAACTAAACAGCAGTGATGTTTGTAGGGTTACTGAAGTTAGACTAGCTGGTATATAATGATGTGCTACGTGATCGCTAGCGACACAGCTTTGTTAGCATAACATAAACACAGTGAAGCTGGAGGATGAACGCTAACTTTTTTCCACTTGATAAAAGTTTGTGATGATTTTTGACAAATGCAATCTCATGAAAAGATGCTGTAAGCGCGCCAAATTCAGTCAGGAGAAAAACTAAGATAATCCGTCCACAATACCAGGTTAGACAATAATATAATACAAGATAACCTTTATTAGTCCCACACATGGGAAAATAGTTTTGTTACAGCAGAAAGTGGACAGTGTAAACTTACACTTCCTTTTAATTTGGTGCGCCTTATGGTCCAAAAAATACGGTAATATTAATGTATAGTTTATTAATCCCCGTGGGGAAATTACTCTCTCTGCATTGGACCGATTCACTCAGTGAAGCAGTGGGCAGACACTAATCAGGTGCCCAGGGAGCAAGGTGTAAGGGACAGTACCTTGCTCAGGGGTACCTCAGGGTAGCCATTCAGTGGATTCGAAATCTTGACCTTTCAATCATGGGGTGACCACACTAACAGAGACACATTAAATGTCTCACTGCCTGCCGTAGCGTTCTTCATGTTCTTCGCAATAGGTTAACAAATTGGATTTAACTTAACCACAATGCTTTGACACAGGTTCTTTATAAAATTGAGTCCAGCTTAAAGGTGATGGCAAGATGTGGCGAAACCCGCAGTGCACCTGTGCTTTACTTGCTTTGTGTCACTAAAAAAAACAGCCTGTGCTAAGCATTAATTCTGTTCCACCAAGCTTCAAAACAAAGTCCTGTAATTAAAGGAAAATTCCAAAACTGTTTCTAACAAATACAATGAAGAACATTAAAATAAAGAGCAGTACTTATGCAGATGATTTCAGGAATGATTCATTGTTCAATTCAACTCAGTTCAGTTCAATCCAATTTTATTTTTACAGCGCCAAACCTAAACAAGAGTCGCCTCAAGGCGCTTTTGATTGTAAGGTAGACCCTACAATAATACATACAGAGAAAATCCCAACAATCATATGATCCCCTATGAGCAAGCACTTTGGCAACAGTGGGAAAGAAAAACTCCCTTTTAACAGGAAGAAACCTCTGGCAAAACCAGGCTCAGGGAGGGGCTGTGACTGGTTGGGGAGAGAGAAGGAAGACAGGATAAAGACATGCTGTGGAAGAGAGACAGAGATTGTTCTTCACAGATGTTTTTTGCGCAAGTAAAACTGACAAAAGTAATCACATTTGAATATTCGTAACGACGTGGCCTAATTTGCGCCAGTGGTTATTTCCACGTAATGGAGTTCTCAACACTGGATCCAGATCTCTCCGACAGTGAGGGTTTGTACACTGACCTCCGCTGCTAATCCACAAACTAGTTCACCAGCTGGTCCAAATGCATTGTAAGAAGAGGAAATGATCTCAGAGTAGAGGAAAGCGTTATCATTTCTGTCCAGGACATCCTCAATACAGCAGTGTCACCCAGCAGCATGGCTGGGAGATAAAGGGGTGCAGCGAGGCAAATTTACAAACACTAAAAATGACGCATGCTTCATATATATTTGAAATGTTCATTTTTATGTTTTTTTCATATTTGTCTTTAAATATTTTTAAAATACTTCATCTGCATTTTTATGAGTTCCAGAAAACAACATTGTTTCAGTTAGTTTACTTTCATATTTTTTTTCTTATTTCTGTGTCTTGTTGTCTTTTGTTTGCTTTTCCAAACTTTTGTGAAAACTTTACGAATACACCATCACTGCTGTTAGTTGGCTAGCAGTCTCTTTGTGTTATGCTCCTCCTTGTCAGTGAGTAAAGTTGTATGCATGGTTGATTGAAATACACAGGCTGTAGTTTGTCTCGCACAGAAATGAGACTCAAACATTGGAAGACGTTTTTTTCAGTTTTCTTGTGTTTTTTTAATTTCTAAATTGATTTTCTTTTAACTTTTACTCATTTATCAGTTTTTTTTAAACAGGTTTATGCATAGCACATATTTCTTTATACTGTGCATTAACTGTAGTAAAGCTGGAGCTGTACAGACGCTTGCAAATTTTTCTTTTACTTCTATTCTTAAATATGTTTTTCTCAGATACATCAAGCAGCAAATGTGGTGTTTAATTATATTTTTTGTTTAAATATGATGCAGTGCGAACAAACAGCAGTCTTCTGCACTGTCCACTGGGAATCAGATGAGTGTCACGCTATTCAGTCTTTAAGTGATGAGGTATGAAACTACTCAGCGTTTATTAAGGCTGTTGTGTTTTTACCATGTTTTAATGTTTTGCATCTATTTAATCTCAACAAGCCCCTAAAAACAGTCAGTGATTACTTCACACAGTTTTCACAAGCTCAGTTTTTAAAACCTTACGATGTAACTACAGCCCAGCCCATGCAGCAGATGGATTATCTCAGCTGTTCTCCTGACTGAAGTTTGGTCCGTTTACAGCGTCCTGTAAACGGCAGAGCTGTACGTTTGAATGTTTTCAAAAAAAAACTAGCAAGCTAACTTCCTGCTAACATGTAACTCTGTTAAATGGAATGAATCCTGTTTTCATGGATGTCTGGATGTTAAACTTAATTGTTTCACCTGGTAAAGCATCAACACTAATCATTTTATTAAAGATGAAAGAATTTAGACAGTTTTTAACTCTCAGTGATGCTGCAGTGATCATTTGACTTTGGGATCTGAAGCAGAGTTTGGGCCCAGACACGGCTAATGACGTCAGACTTAAAGAACGGATTGTCCCACTGTGGCAAAGTGGGCGGATAGCAGTGTCTCTCCCTGCCCAAAGGCAGGGACGACTCTCATGAGAGCAAAGAAAGGCATTTCTCTGAAATACAAAATCCCTAAAACTATCAGCCAAAATTAAAATCTTCCAGGCATTTCTTGAATATAAAGATGGTTCACATTGTGTTAAAGTGTGACCACACTGTACTGTTCTAGTGGGTTATTATAGCACCTTTAGTTAAGAAGAGAACACAGTCCACCCTGCCATCATCCCATTTTTTTTCTACTCCCTTCTCTTCTGGGTAACCAGACCCATATTGTACCTAGTACAGAAACCAGCCGCTTGTGTTTTGCCTTTTGTGAGTCCGACACTGCAATCAGTAGCCAGGAAGTGAGGTGTGGCCTTGCATGAGGCCATACCGGGTGACGAAAGACAGGAGGGAGTGACAGTAGACAGCATTTCACAACACTTATATGTAAATGTAATTTTGTGTCAATGAGGACTCTTAGAGACATTTTGTTTCTACATAAGCTGTGAGAGCTGTGAATGCATGCACTGTCATGTTTGAGCATGTGCAGACTCAACAGCTGGTGGTACTGCGCTTTGGCCACATGTATTATTTTTACATTGATTTATCTAAGTGGTCCCGTGAATGCACGTATGTGCAGGTGTTTACTGAGAAAGAAAAGATAGGAGATATTTGTTGCATTGTGCACACGATGGGTACATTAAACACAGCTGATCATGAAGATGGATGTAAACGCTGGGCTCTGGGAAACAAGAATCTCAGTGAAACATTAAA
>VUQR01036726.1:3883-31367 GCA_015108515.1 Hemichromis elongatus
AATATCCCATTATATAAGACTAATTTAAAAAAAAAAAAAAAAGATTAATTTTGAAGAAGAGCTTCAGGAAATAAATAAATTAGCCTGACTAATAACAGCAACTGTAATTAGAATAACCAGAAATCTTAGAGAAACAGCTCATCCTTTTGTTTGTGACGCTAAAAGCCACTTAGCATATTCACTTTACTATAACATATGACAGTTTTACCAGTGACAGAGCTCGGTAAAGTGTTGGCCTTCTTTAGGTGCTCCCGGCGTTCAAATTTTCCCAGGAGGCTCTCTGGTCTCTTGGGCTCCTCTGGCGTCTGAGGTTTAGAAGAAGGACTGGTGCTTCCACTTCCTTTGCTTTCTGTGGGGCTCGCCAGTGTAACCTGCAAAAGAGAAATGGGATCCATTCAGAAGATGGACAGTATGTTACGGAGATCACGAGAAAGTGGGTAAACGGTTATCTGTGGGGCATACGCTGTCTCGCTCTCTAGCTTGTTTTTCTGCCAGCTTGGCCTCTCTCTGGCTACGACGCTCTTCCCGGTTCTGCTGCTGCTCCCTGAAGCCTTTCTGCTTCTGCAGAGCCAGTGTGACCCACAAAGGTCCAGCCTCCTTCTCCTGGACCCTCGCACTGTCCAGAGAGTGCCTGCTCTGTAGGGATGGTTTTTCTGCAGGTGAACAAATGATAGATGTTGTTGGAAATCTTTGATACTACAAAATACAATTTTTAATTTAACAAAACAGGGTCAGTTCATCTAAAAATCATTTTCCATATTTTTCCTTAGGACCTATTTTTATTTCTGTCCGACAACACGTAGGTTAGTAGAAAGAAATAGCTATTTACATAAAAACTATTCACATAAATGTTTACGGATTTATCATTTATCCCAGTATAGTCACGAGAAGACAGACATCTCCACTGCCAATATCGCAAACTTGTGCCGAGACAATCTAGAAGGATAAATGATCATTTGATATGGAACATCCTTTTTAGCAGTACGGTAAATGTTGCCAAGATAATGCAATGATTTGTTGCCAATATTTAGATGAGAAGATCACTGCTTATGTCTCTTTACTTAAATAGGAAGCTACAGTTTGTAGATGCTTAGCTTAGCATTAACTCTTACAGTGAGGTGAAGCAGCTTGTACGATTTTGTCTAAAAGTAACAAGATAAGCCTACAAGCTCATCTAAAGCTCGTTATTTTATGTGATAATTTCAGCTAACTGACAAAGATGCTGACCTTTCCTGATGAGTTCTGTCTTTCTGTCTGCCTTCTCCCTCCAGGGTATGTTAATGGAGGGGAAGAATGATCGCTTCTCCTTCGGCTCTTCTTCCCCTTGGACAGGACTTTGGTTGCTCCTGTGCAGCAGGGCCACCGCTGAAGGTTCCTCACTCCTTCCAACTTGCTCCTGGATGGATGAATCCACATCAATCGTACTCTCCACTAAATCGTCACTGGGAGGCTCATGAACCAGCTTAGGTAGTGGTGATGGAGGGGGTGTTGGGGCTCCACCTGTAGGCTTAGGTGATGTCACTGGTCTGCGGTAGACCGGTGGCTTGGAAAACACTTTCTCACCCTCACTGTGTGGAGTCGGGCTGGGAGACTTAGTCAGTTTACCCCGTGGGAAAGCAGGAGAGGCAGATGCATGTAAATACTTGCCGACCGCGCCCTCTTTCTGAGGTGATGTGGGGCTTGATTTGTCAGAAAAGACAGAAGAGGCATCAGAGTCTGGCTCAATGGGGGTAAGAGGAGAGGGGACGCCATCAAAGCTGTCCCCAGCACTGTAGCGTTTCTTCTTTTTCTCTGTGGACTGTTCGCTGTGAAAACGCAGAGAGTAGTTGGTCCTCCTCAGCTTTATGCCAAAAGGTGAAGGCTTCTCCTCAGTGTCCTGGCCCTGCTCCTCTCCCTCCACTCTGCTTTCAGACGCCTCTGTTTCACTCTGAACTCTGCTCTTCAACTCTGTGTCTTCAGACTGAATTTCAGAACTGGGAACCAGAAAAGAAGGAAGGTCTTTGGCAAACATACACTCATCGGACCCTCTTTCTATGATGCGGACACTTTTGCTTGTCCTGTTCTGAGGTTTACTTATTGGAGAGGGAGAGGCTACAGTGGGGCTTCCAGGTGCAGCAACCTCCTCGCCTCCTTCCCTATCTTCTGCACCAAACACCTCAGAGTTCCTATTTGAATCTCCAAACTTCTTCCTTGCAGGGGTGATGGAGAACTTGGCGCTGGCAGACATGGTCTTCCTGAGGTTTGTGTGGGCAAACAGAGGCTGTTCTTCAGCACTGGACTGAGACTGGCTCCTGCTTGGCTCTGGGTACTCGCTGTACTTCCCCTCCTCAACCCCCTTGAATATCTTTGATCTGATGCTCGCCCATTCTGCCAGGACAGCCGCACTGGACTGGTCGGTAGAGAGCGCAGACTCATTGAGTGATTTGGTTTTTCCAGACTTGCGTTCTGGGGAAGTCTTGCTCTTTGTTGGCGGTGTTCCTTGGGCCTTTCTATCCTCTCCCAAACCCAGCAGGGACTTGCAGGCGGTGTCTTTGATCTGGTCTAAATTGACAGCTGTCCCACATAGCTGGGCGCCTGTCACTAGGATGGCTGTATGGGGGACATATGGAGATGCTGGCAGGTTGGGGGAGTCTGGTCCTTCAGAGGAGGAAGCCGTTGCTCCATCTCTTTGATAAGCGACAGCAGCGCTGTGGTGGCTGGAGGCTGGCGTAACAGGCGTCAGATTGACCTTCTGGAAGAGAATCTGTTTCTCACCAGAGGACACTTTAAAAGAAAATGGCCTCTGTCGCTCCTCCATCTCCCTCCAGCGTAGCTCTTCAGCTCTCCTCTTCATCTCTTGTGGGTCATACTTCCCATCAGCCTCCTCCAATGACATCCTCCTTTGCTCCTCTTCCTCCTTTTTCCTCTTCTCCTCTGCTACCCTTTTTTTCTTTTCTTCTATTTCCCACAACCTCAGTTTCGCTGCTTCCTCTTCTTTCTTTCTTTCCTCTT
This sequence comes from Hemichromis elongatus, assembly GCA_015108515.1. Classification (NCBI taxonomy): domain Eukaryota; kingdom Metazoa; phylum Chordata; class Actinopteri; order Cichliformes; family Cichlidae; genus Hemichromis; species Hemichromis elongatus. Next base: position 6,875 of record VUQR01036726.1, read on the forward strand.
CTTCTATCAGCTTCCTCCTCCTCTCAGCCTCAAGCTCCTGCTTCCTCCTTGCCTCCTCCTCTTGCCTCTTCCTGTTCTCTTCCTCTTTCCTCCATTGTTCTTCTAGTCGTCTCCTTTCTTCCTCTTCTTCCCACTGTCGACGCTCCTCCTCCTCCCGCATCCTCCTTTCCTCCTCCAGTCTTCTCATGTGCTCTTCCTCTTGCCTCCTTTCCTCCTCCTCTCTTATCCTCCTTTCCTCCTCCTCTCTCTTCCTCCTTTCCTCTTCTTCTCTGATCCTTCTTTCCTCCTCCTCTCTGATCCTCCTCTCCTCCTCCATCCTCTTTCTCTCTGCCTCCTCTAGAAGTCTCCTTGCCTCCTCTTCCTCTCTGATCCTCCTTTCCTCCTCCTCCTTTCTCTTTTTCTCTGCCTCCTCACGCAGCCTCCTTGCATCCTCTTCCTGCTGTTGCATACGACATCTCTCCTCCTCCAGTTCACGCAGCCTCAGCTCCTCTGCTCTCCTCTTCCTCTCTTCTTCCTCCTGTCTGAACCTCAGCTCCTCGAGCTCTCTCATCCTCCGAGCCTCCTGTCTTTCCTCCTCATGGAGTCTTTGTTTCTTGACGCTTTCAAGGGACTCGACAGATGCTCTACGCTGGTCGTCTGTGGAGACGCCAGCTGCTTCGAGGTCATCTTGGACCAAACCAGAAATGGATACCTCTTGGAGGTCCTGGAATGCAAAAGTCCAAGTAGTGTGAGTTTTTTAACAATAAAGGGTGTCACAGAATAAATCAACATGCAAACCCACATTAAAGGAAAGTCACCTGTGTGAATCGTCTGTGCTTGCGGGAAACCCTCTGGTTTTTCGGCTTGACAGAGAGTTTATGTTTGGCGGCGGTGTTATCTAAGCGAGGAACAGACTGAGGGACGGCATCAAGGTTGATGGACTCAATTGTGCCAGTGAGTGGAAGAACTCGTTTGGACCTCGGAGACTTCACAGGGGGGCTGTGTGGTCCAAATGGCTGACCTTCCTGGACCTGCTTTTGACACAGTAAGAGAGCAAGAAACTACGATTCAAATAGATCTCTGTAGACACAGCACACAGAAAGCAGAGGTGTCCGTGGTGTGATACGGCTTTTGCAAACTGAAGCGATGTGGTACTTTGACAGAATCAGTCATCATTTTTTCCCCTCACAAATTAGATTTTATATTCTCATCCAGTTTTCTGAATTTTATCCTCAATTTTGTTTTTTTTCTCAAAAATATCACCTACACTCCATATGTTGGAATTCATTCATTTATGTATTTATTTAATATTAATACAATGCCCTGATATAGAGCGATATACCAGGGTGACGTGCACCCAAGACCCAAACAAAACAAATGTTGTTGTGTTAAATTAATCAGACCTAAAAAAAACAACAACAACAACAAAAACCCCCACCAGTCAGTCAATTCATACCTTTGGCTCTGTTCTTGGTGGCTCCGCTTCTACCTGGGCCAAAACTTTCAGAGGGCTACGTGGAACCTCTTCCTCATCTGAGCTGCCCTCATCTCCCTCACTTCTTCTCAGAGAAGGAGGCCTTTGGCCAAACTTTATACCTTGTGCAATCTGCCTCTGTGAAGATTAAAAAAATAATTAATGATTACAACATATCTAGCTGGAGCAAAAAGAGACGTGAGTGTACACCTCTGCATGGCCCACCTGCAGATTCCTAACTTTATCCGACACGTTTTCCTGGGACATGCTGTGATCTAGACCAGCCTCCTTCACCGGTTCCTCTGGAATGAAGATGCTGTCGTGTGAGAGAGCTCGAGATCCGATGGGATTCAACTCCCTGCAAGAGAAGGAGATCGTTTCAGTGCTGCAGCGTGTCATCTCTGTCAGTCATTCATGCATTTATCACGAACTTGCTGCAGCAAAAAAACTTTACACAGTGAAATTATTGACCTCATCACACACCCGCAGTGCTGTTACAAGTCCTTACAGGTTACAAGCTCGTATTGTCTGTGAAGCCGTTTGCCTTTAAAGTCGTTTCAAAGCACCTTTGTCTCTATTATGTCACTTCAACTTGCAGCATTTTGTAACCTCATGATTTAACAGTTTCATTTTTCTAGAAGTGAAAGAAGCTGAGTTGCTTTTAGCAGAGAAAAACAAAAAACAAACTACTATTAAAAAAAGCAAGAAATTTCGACCTTTGGTAGTAAAGTGATTGGACAATAAGCTCAGTTTCCGTGTGTTCAATATAGATAGGTACATGTTTTAAAAAAACGAATCAATGTACTGACCTCAGATTTTGATCGGACTCGTCATCAGATGTAACTCCATTGCACACTTCCCCTGTGGAAAAACTGGTTTTTAGCTCTGCTCCATCAAAGCCCCCTCTCGCCTGTCTTTTCTTCTTCTTCCCAAACAGTCGTCTGAGCGGCTGGAATTTGCCCTGCCGCCTTCTCTCTGGCAGAAAAAGGAGCATGGATGACAACCACGGCCACATGCAATCACATCATTAATCTTTATATCTCACCCTCGGGCGAGATAACAAGCAGGACGGTGCATATGAGCATATTGGTTGTTACATGTGTGTACTTAATGAAATGCATTTGACTGAGTTAAAACAAATCAAAATAGCAGATGGAATGAGAAGAAAACCTTGGCTCTTTGGTTCATACATTGTATTTACAGGAAGTGGGAAAGATAGACACTACACATAAACCACAGAGCACCAACAGCCAAAGCAATTTGAAAAATATAAATAAATAAAGGTCACTAGCTCAAAAAAAAATCCAGAACTGAAAGCAGGGAAAGCTCAGTTATCATCATAAGTCAAAAAGCTAACACAAACTAGCCACATCGGAGCAGCACTACAGTAAATATAAACCTTCAAGGCTACACATATCACAGGTACCACTGGGAGATTCACTAATCTATCAATCTGTGAGGTAATCACTTCAAGTGTGTCGATTTAGACACAATAAAACAGGGCAGCTGTCATAAACCCTGCTATTGCTGGAAGTGTTTGGCAATAGCAAAGAATTTAACTTTGGACTTTCAGCAGGTACTTTACCACCTCATCATTGTTCATGCCAGTAAGTTATAAACTCTTACACTAAACTTTCCAATGTGTAAACAGAAAAACGTGTCTGTGCGCTCTCTTCTCAGAATCGAAACAATACCCTAACGCTAAGTTTGCTTGAAAACATTTAACAGAACCTCATCGAAACAGTAGCTCATGCAATTCATGATCTATAATAATTCAAAGCTTATTGCTCATATAAACCCCTCCCAGACAATGATGATCCTGACCTTAAGCACAATTTGATTTAAGGCGCATTAGGTGATCATTGCGTTTAAGTGTGATTAACTTTTGACCACTACTGTAGCAGGAGAAGCAATACTTGCTATTTGATCGTGGATGGATGATTATGATTACGGCATGAGCTCATTGGTTCTTCAGCTAAAACTGTAGAAAAATAATTAATTGATCTCCTCCAAGAAAATAGCACGATTGCTTGTTTGTTTGTTTTTCTTGGTTACCAGGATAGATCAAATAGTTAAAAACAAATTTTGAGAGACGTTGCTTTCTTCAACTTCTGGAGTCAATCCAGTCCCTACAAACCTTCTGGATTCTTCCCAGAACTAGGAAGTTTTTAGCAGATTCTTTATCATCAGGACACAGAGCAAAACTTTGAGATTTTAGGTGATATCTTCACAAATATAAACCAAACAAATTGGGAGCCATCCCCTGATGTTCTTAAGCTAATATCACAAATTACTCGGGATCCGGATTCTCTCTCCTCATCCAGGGATTCAGTTCATGCACAATGTGGAGGGAATTTTCAGCCTTGGTTGAGGTTAGGTGTTTCAACAAGTACTGCAGAACATTTCTCCTTGAAAACCACAGCAGCTACCCAGCTGTGTGTCTTACTCCTGTGTGTTTGTGTAGTTGTGAAGTAGGTGAGGTTACAGAGCTACAAAGCTACTCTACACCACTGTGCAGTCAGGCATTCACTGGACTCTGCGGGTATCCCTTTCAGTGCTATAAGTAGAAACTGGTGTGGGATTTCACCTAGCATGCTGCTCACTAAACCAAAGGCATGATGGGAAATGATACAATAAACTAATTTCCCTACTGCTTGACCCTGAAGTACTTGGGGGGGGGTTGTGTATGAAATAGTGAGGACATGTTTAAACAAAATTCTTGGTGAAACTCAGGGTCAAGGGACAGATGTTTCCATCTTGACTCTGCTGAAGTCCATCATCATTCCAAAAAAGATCTATATTAAGATCTTTTTTCCTTCCCCTAGCACACCTCATCTCACTGACCCCTCACTTAATATTTAGTGTAAAACCTGCAGGTAGACATTGGGTTGTAGAGCAGTGAATCACCACAAGTCATTGTTTTTGGTCGGCAGTGATGAAACAGTCCAGTACACGACCCTTTACCCGTTACTTTGTATCATATTTGTATTTTTTTCTAGTTTCTTATGGTTATAGTACATGTAGGCGCAGTTTGTCATGTTACTCCAAAGGCAAATGCGAAAGCACACACATTGTGCCCTATTTTCCAAGGATTCAAGAAAATCAAAACAAAACAAGGACTACTGCACAAAATTGTAGTATTATATAAATAAATAATGTAATTATTGTTTTAATATTGTAGCTGATCTGTGTTTCTGCTGCCTAGCGTGGTTTCTTGTCATATAATGCACCCAAAAATGACCACAATAGAAAAATATTGATTCAATCAATCAAGACATGTCCACACAAGTCAAATGGATTTGGGTTTAAACTGTGTGCTTGTTAAAAGGGTTACAAAACACACAGTTTATAAGCAAATCTATTAAAATCTTTCTTTAAAACAAGTATTAGTTTTTTCCCCATATTTGAGGAAGTGGAATAGGATTGCTAGCTAAAATCACAGCCACAGCATCAATGCTGGCAGTGCTGTCTTTGCCTCATGTCACCAGCTGCTGACCTGGTTACGTTCACAACACTAAAAAAACAAACAAACAAAAACTTAGGAGGAATATTAAACTAAGCTGTTTAACTATTAGCAATTACCCGACAGTCACATTAGCGAGTATTAAGGTAGCAGCTAGCGGCTATGGCTAAACCTTAATGTGGCAGCTAGCGTTATCGGTCCTGCAGATGTGTAACGTAAATAAACAGTGTGAATTTGACAAAAATAACCCAATTATTTATCTAAAACGTGTTATGTTTCTCTAGAAGTCAAAGATTGAAGTTGATAAAAGCCTACCAGCAAGTAGACAGAAGCGTTGGCAGCCTACCTTAGAAACTATAATTGATGAGCAACGAAATGTGGAGGTAAGGGCCTCCAAGTACAGCACTGCCTCAAGCAAAAGTCAAATACTACTACTACTAATAATATAATGCTTAACAAATTTGTTAGACCTCTAAATGTAAGGCTTATACCACAGCTGCCAGAAATTAAGCGTTGCTAATTACCTAAATAATTTTTATTTTTCTATTTAGGTTAAGCCACCAGTATGCACATCCTCGATCAAAATGATAGTTATGTATTTTTTTCTACCCATGTTTCCCATAAAGCACATCATTATTAATTTTATTTACTGGGCTACCAAATTCTCACCCCTTATCATTATTATTATTATTATTATTATTATTACAGCTGTTAAGCTAGCAATTAAAACTAAATTCCTGAAGAGAAAATTTAATTTTAGCGGTTGAATATTTGATTAATTTTTGACTTCTCAAAGAAGTCCAGTGCCAGCTAAAATTTGGGTAAAAAGCATCCAAAGCAAGTGCCCAAGCTACTTGAAGATGAGAGTGCCAGCAGGGTGGAGTCCAGTGTCAGGGATGATTTGTGACAGAAGGATAGCAACAAGAGTGAAAATGAAGGGTTACAAGGTGATAGAGATCAGAAAGACACAAAAGATCTGAGACAGGAGGCCGAAGATGATGGGATTTTCACTGAGAGTGACCAGGATGGACACGATTACAAATGAGTATATCAGAGGAACAGAGGAGGAAAGAGTGAGATGATTTGGACATGTACAGAGGAGGGAAGATGGATAAATTGGAAAAAGGATGTTGAATATCAAGGTGCCAGGCAGGTGAAAAAATAACAAAACTTGAGAGCAGGTTCATGCAGAGGGTCAGTGTTAATGTCACCTAAAGAAAGCAGCCGAATGAATAAAATTACAGCATTCTTTGCACGGCACCAGACAACTTTAAAAAGTGTCATCTTTACTTTTTTAAAAGCAATCCCTTATTTTTTGTCATTTGTCCCCTGTGGTTTTTCAAAATGGAATCAAATACCGTCCTTTTTATCAGTATTGAGGTTACACTTCCAGTATTGTAACACCGTTGTTTGGAATCAGGTTGCATTTGGTAAAAACAGCTCACTGAATGACAGAATTGTAGACTGCCTAATCTGTGGAGAATCTCAAAGCAGTACTTTTGGGATATCTACAGAGTGATTCTGATATTTTTAATCTTTGCTTTGTTTTCTTTGCATGCCATTCTGTGTCTCTTTTTGTTCCTGTTCCCTCTCAGTGCAAGTGCAGCGACTCATATTATGGGTGCGAAGGTGATGCTCTGTTTCCCTGCATCACGCTCCAGCATGAGGGCCAATCCAGTGGTAGAAAGCTCATAATGCATCGCCACGGGCATGCTCACACACTCATGCATGAAACAAGGAAGGACACATTATTTCTGCAGAGAACAAGACCCGGCAGCAGCACAACCTACTTATGAGGGTTACATCTTGCTTCCCATGTGCTTTAAACCTGGTACTCTAGGACTCAGAATCTTGCTGGTTTTTCATTCTAGCCATTTGTTCGGGGACCGTTTCACATCTGATGAAGGTAAATTAACAAGCTGGAAGCAGAACAAAGCAGCAGGAAGCTAGCTATAAAGAACTATTTATGCAGTCTGTGAGCCGTGAGCCGTAAATGTAAGGGAAAAACAAAAACAGTAGCTGTGCAATGTTCCAGTGATGATTCTTTTTTTTTAATTTAAGTGTTTATTGAAGTTAAACATAAAATAAAATGTACAATAAGTAAAGCCACTCCCTCAATGGTGGATAGCAGCAATATCCAGCCTTATAGAACCCACACAGCTGAGACATTTCCCCCAGTGTTTTATACATTTTTCTTACTCTAAATTCACTAAATAAAACTAATATTTTCCCTCTTATAAATCTCTAGAGTTACATCAGTCCAGCTGTTTAATGATGGTGAATCCCGTGCTAGCGAATATTTGTTCAGTGCCTTTTTACTTGCAGCCAGCAGCACAACAAGTAAGTATTTATCTGTACCCTCTATGTCTGAGGGCACGTGTCCTAAAAATATAGATTTGAAATCAAAGGGTAAATATGTGCCAAAGATGTTTTCATCACTTTATGAATGTCTCTCCAGTCATTTTTAACATTCTCCCAGTCCCGAAATATATGGTAGTGGCGTGCTGCTTCATAGCCACAGTTCCTCCATCACCATAATGAAGTGGTTGTTTGATTTGATGTTTTGAGTATAGAAGTTTCCTAACTGAACATTCTTGAGTTTCCAAATAACATTTTTCCTTTAAAGTTTGAAAACTCCTCCTTTAATCTTCCTTTATTATGCCATCTACTGATGTGATTTCTTTTTCCATCTAGTGTTTAAAACAAGCATCTATTTGATGGATCACACCAGTGCAGCACTGTCTTAGTCATTACTGAAGTATAGTACTTTTTTAAACATGCTATAGGCCCCAGCCACTATTCTCTTTGGGCAGTTATAGTGTTCTGGGTCGTTTCCCTTGCCTTATAAATCTAGAGATTGTTTTATCCCATCCAATAACATCTTTTTGTTTAATCCAGAGTGGTTAATTTTGACTATTTCTATTCTATAGCTTATGCTCAAACATGGGATATGATTCCATTTTGTAAGATCATCTTTGACTCTTTGATACAGGTTGACAGGGCGCTGGTGACAACACTTATCAATCTTTTATTAAATTTGAATTCACTTTCCAAGCTGTCATTTGCTGTCGGTCTCTCGAGATCCAACAGAAAAACATACTGAATAAGGTGATTAATATCTGGAGCAAAATAACTGGAACAGCACTGAAACCCTGCAGTTATATAAGAGAGCAAAACCCATCGTGTGTGATTGTTCCCGACCTTTACATCATCTTACACTAGTACATTCCCTAATGTCCACATCCATCTCCTCACTAGACTCTTAAGATGAAAAGGGTCGTTTACTCCCAAATATAATCTGATGACTTGTTTTCCTATCTTTTTGTGTTTCAAATAGTTGGTTTATTGAACTCAGTTTTTTTCTGTGGATTTCTTTTTTTGTTGTATTTTTCGGTTTTGTCTGTGAGCTTCCAACTGTGATAAAATAAATTACCTAATTGAAGTCTGGGAGATTAAAAAACCCCAACTAGTTTCTAATCATTCCAAATGTTTTTATGCTTTTATGGCCACAACAACAACAACAAAAATATGCACCGTCTATAGCTGAGCAGGTAAAAAGTAGTCTTGTAGCTTTTTGACTCAAAGCATCATCAGAGCGGTGAACCGTGGTCTTACAGTCTCTAATAAGTGGTATGAAACTGATGAGGAACTTTTAAAAAATATTTCTGAGAATAAGCAACATTCAAAACTCCCAAATTGCCTGAGGATGGGGTTTACAGCCACTTTAAACTCTTGGACATGTCATTTACAACCAGCTGCAAATCGTGATCCCTGCCAGGGAATAGTCCTTGCAAAAGTGGCATGTAATTCTTTCAGTTTGTGTTCATTATATTTTATTATATGCACTTATTATGCCTTTTCAGCTCATTTTTTCCTCATTCTTGGACTCTACTGGAGAAGCTTTAAATAACTAACAGTTCAAAATACTCCCTAATTATCTTATCATGGTCATTGGTGCAGCCTCTCAGTTCTATCTTTGTCTGAAGTGTGACATTTTATCTCCTCTCAAAGTCACCTGTCAGCTGACTGGCTGCCCCTTTTAATTAAAAGGTTTGAACTGCACGTTCCTAAGATGACCAAATTAGGGATATCCAGTCTCATTGACATCACAAAGATCCAGGAGTAAAAAAAAAATGAAACTCTGTTATCATAGTATCCATAGTAAACAGCATATATCCGAAATATTCCCATATATGCTAACGTTATCATTAAGACAGCTATCGATTATGTCCCCTTGAGAAATGCACAGAATCTGTACACTTGCAATTCCTGAACACAAATATGGCTTCTTGTGTTTTAACACTGATGTGTTGCCTTGTTCAGTTTACACTATGCTATACTCACTCTTCATGAGGGTCATCGTGACCCTCGCAGGGATTACAGACAAGCAAGAAAAAGGCGATTAAAGAATTTAGATCAGGGACACAGCACACCACAAAGGAAGTAAATCTTTTCTATGAAATCAAACCCATCACCACACCATGCAGTTCTTAAAGAGAGAGTTAAAAAAAAAAAGGTCATGATACGATGAACCTAATTTGTTTTTTTTTTAAAAGGCCGTCTCTTTAAGATATCTATAAAACCACTTTACCTGGGCCTTTGGATTCGGTTACCTCTAGGACCATGTCATGCTTAGTTTCCATGGCGTCCGTTGCTATGATCACTGCCCACCTTGGCTGTGATGAGAGAAAAAGGAAGTAAACATGGGGATGCTGCTATTAAGATTTTAATTCAGGGAAAAGGAGAGAAGAGGAAAGGGCCTCTGTGCTTTCCATTTTACTCTCCACTGCCTCTAGCGTGATTATCAGGAAGGTCGGCTTTGTTAGCTCTTGCAGAATGGCTCTTGTGATTTGCTTTTCTGGGGTATAATTAAAACAAAATAAAGATGAGCTCTCTGAGGTCTCTGTGCTGTTGCTGCAAAAATAGCGATTAAAAATAACTCAGGTTTATCCAAAGTAGGAATTCTCATCTAAGATGCAGGTATTATAAGTTATATATAAATATCTTAGTTAAACATGCTCAGCAGGATCACCATTTGCATTGCCTCATAATTAGAGATCCACACAAACCACGTTCTATTTGCATCTCCTAATCTGGCAGGAACCAACACACCACAGATGGCTTCCTGAACCCTGAAACCCCAGTGTCCTCTGGTCAACACCTGCCTGCAGCACGCCGGCCGAGCCAGAGGTTTTCTGATGTACAGCAGAATGTGTGTTGTGCTGTAAAACCACAAGTGCCCAGGATAAAACCAGAGAATGTCAGAGACAGTACTGAGAGAGCTGGAGAGAAGCCCGCTGCCTCCAGTGGGATCAGCATGTCGTGGGCTTCCTTCCTGAGTGTGACAGAGCTGCACAGACTCTCTCAGAAATGTCCCGCTCCAGAAAAAGGCTCTTTGTCCTGTCTGACTCCAGCCAGCACAGGACAAGGAGCAAACAAGCATGTTTGGAAGTAGGAGTGTGAACACAGACAGAGAGAGCGTGTTTTGAGGAAAGAGACTGTATGTGATTGTGTCTATAAACGGAGATATTGTGGAATCTTGTTTTATTGTTTGTTTCGGCTGCTTGTGCCAATGTTGAGAAAGTGTCTGTGTGCCGAGAAGCTTTTATTTTGTGTTTATGTGTAGTCCGATTGCTGCAGAGGACAGAGATGAGATGAGAAAAGCACGAGGAGCAGCCGTGTGCTCTACAGTAGCAGAGAAATGCCTTTGACAAGGATACAGCTGCATCATAGTATGGCGTTGGCATAACACGATGCTGCGTCTCGGCGCTTTTGAACGACTCAGCAGCTCAACATCCTTCGGGCCAGACAACTACCAGAGTCCTGATGGCATAGCTTAGAGTTGTAGCAGCTAAGTGCCATAATCTCACAGCACAAGTAGCTTGCTGACAAAGCAGACAGACAAACGTGTTGGAGCCGTGTTAACAGTTTACCTATTTCAGCTGCGCAGCTCGAGATGGCTGCGCACCACTGCAGTAAAACCTTAGGGAACATCGATCTGCCCTTTTGCACAAAGCTCGTTTTACCCAGATGAATGTTCCTGCTTCCTCCGCTGTGTCTTTGGGAGAAAAACGGTGCAATAAATACAGTACAGTGACAAAACAACAGGTCTGGGTTTGTTATGTGTATTAGCATCAGATGTAGACTAAAGAATGGGAACATGGATTGGAAAGTGACATGGTAAGCGACAGATGAGGAAGGAGTTGCAATCCCAAAATCTGTCAGGGGAGACCGAGACCAAACAGAACAAGTGCTTATCACTACAAACAGACTGAAATAGTTCACTAGGTGCACACCTGCATATGTGCAAACACTGTTCCTGGTTCTCCTGATGCGGCTGTTTTAAGAACAGCTGCACAGAGCAGCACAAAGTGTCAAGCAGTGATAGTAAAAGGAGCATGCATGTGCACTTGCTATGTAGTGCAGCGGTCCCCAACCTGTTTTGCGCCACAGACTGGTTTGATTTCAGACAATATTTTCACAGACCGGCCTTTAAGGTGTCGTGGAAAAATACAATAAAATAAAACGACCAAGACAAAAACTGTGGTCTTTTGTGAATATAATAATAAATGCGAATTCACTTTGTAATTGTGTAAGTTTATTAGCAGCAGCATCCTGACATGTGCCAACAACATTGGGAGTAACATCCTCCACTCTGCCCCTCTCTGGTCACTATGGTAACGTGTAAATATTTCTTTCAAAATAAGACACACAACTACAAAGACCCAGGGAAACCGTAAGTTACACACCCGAGCCTCAGCTCTTGTGGCCCCGTACCAAAGGAATCACGGACCGGTACCGGTCCATGCCCCGGAGGTTGGGGACCGTGGATGTTGTGCACCCAATATTGGTTAAAATAAAATTCAGTTGTAAAAACAGTGAGCAAAGCAAGTAGTAATGGTGTAATCAGTTTCTCGTGTTAAATGTTTCTGTGAAGCGAGCTGAAAGCCACAGAAAGGACAAAAAATGCAGTTTGTGGTGTGGCCATTTGAAGACAAGTTAAAATTCCCCCTTAAGAAGAGTTACCATCACATTTACACCCTGTTGCAAAAAAATAGCTTTGATCTCTATGTTTAGTTTCCACTTTCTTGACAATTGTACTTTTCATAAAGCTTTGACAGGTGTGCCAAACAGACAGACAGCAGCTGCCTGCTAGGCCTTACCTCCGCTCATCTACTGAATTAGAGCTCTCCATTGCGTTTGTAGTGTTGGCACCTTTTGAAGAATTTCTAATGGAACTACTGAGCATGGTCCACTAAGACGTACAGCTCATTTATGAAGTATGTGCTTTAATTTTGGTAAAGGAAATTCTTGTTTTCTGATTTTATTCGTTGCTTTTACATAGTATTAATTAGCAGGTGGCTTTCTGTGTTCATATTTGTTGCACCCATACATGCAAATATGGTTCAGAAAAATCCAAACAGCAGCAGCCAGTCATATGTAGACTGTATAGGTGCATAACACAAACAAAGACACCTCTTATATACGTATGCAAAGATATAACTTGCTAGGCAGTTGCATTGAAAATGCTGCAAAAGGCATTTTGCATTTCCCTATTCTTTATATGTGGACAGAAGCACTTACATAGGCTAAGTGCAGTGGTTTTACAGTAGCCTGGTTTTCATACAGACCATCCAGTCATCCACTGATCGATTATGAGTTCATTAAGGATCATTTGACTTCTACTGTCACAGCCAACTTTAAATTTAACTAAATATCTAAAGAGGATGCAAAGTATCTCATCAAATTATTTGTTGGCAGTTTCATTATTGTCATGGCTGCACATTTTCACTTGCATTTACAGGTGGATTAACCCATAGCTCTGTGCTCTAAGCTGATCTCAGTCCATATGTGTCTTTTTAAGCTTTTTTTCCCAGCTAATATTAATGCAAATCTCCTCTCTTACAACCTTTGTACAACACTTACTGTACGGGGCTTAAGGAAGACAAATATAAACATCAAAACAACAACATGCGCTGATGCTGTTTCTGCTGCCTTGAAACCAAATCCCCACGTGAGTTAGTGAACATACTGAGTTGGGTGAGTTAGCTCTAAACCTACGTTGCTCAATGTAAAATTATGACGACTTTGAAAGCATCATCGTTTACAGTACACAATATTATTAAAGAATCTGAGAAACTGTAGAAATCTCTGTGCACAAAGGATAAGGCTGAAAATCAATATTGGGCACTACGTTAAAAATGGACATTACCTCAGGAACACCTCCACAAATCACCTGTGAACACAGTCTGCCGTGCATTCCACTAATGCGGGTTTAAACTTGTATCATGCAAATAAGAAGCCATGTGTGAACATAATCAGGAAAAACCGCTGTCTGCTCTGGGCCAAAACTCAGTTAAAAGTCTGCAGCAAAGTTTAAAACTGCTGCGTGGTCAGGTGAGTCAAAAACTAAATGTATTTTTAGACTAGTTTGCTACCAGCACTTGGTTTAAAAAGCTGCATCTCTGATGGTAAAGAGGTGCATCAGTCCTTGTGGAACTGCAAAGGCATCATCAGTGCTGGATGCTTTTTTCTGCTTCTTACAATAGTAAATATCTCAATTTAAACTTTTAGTATATTTTCTATGCTCTACTGTGAAAAAAATATGAGATATGCAAATCTTTGCATTCTGCTCTTCTTGACATTTTACGCAGCATTCTAACTTTTTTGGATCTGGAGTTGCACGTAGCATGTAGAAGCTTTCATACAGCTGTACAAGCAGCTTCATGAGGGGGCAGCTGTGCACAGAAGTGCTTGGAGATAACGTTACTGGACTGAAATTCTCATAATGCCAGTGCTGACAAACTAAAATGATGCAGGTAGTCAATATCATTAACCCTCTGGGGACCAGTATAACTGTTAACTGACTGTAACTGACAATGGTTAATGGTTTTATTATTAACTTATTGCCTGAACATCACCAGCCTCCGTAGCCATAAAGTGTATTGTTGAAAAACCTTAACAGAAGCACTAAATGTCCAGTTTGGTCGGACAGGCCTGGAGTAAACACCAGCTGCAGTGTTCTTGGTATTTGTCCTCTCCTTTGAAAGCCAGAGGCTGCGTGTGGTGTAACAATGGATTTAGGAGTCACGTGCAACATGTATCACATGACCATGGTTATATTTTCCACATTAGGAAAGTGTTAAGTAACTATGCTAAAGTTTTGCAAATAAGCTAAAAAGGCCTTTTTCTCCTGTCTGACCATCTCACACACTAACATGGTGACTCAGCATATTTGCAGGAAAGAAAAAAGACGAATAACACAGAGTAACACTACTGCACATGATCATCTTGTACAGCATGAGCAACATGATAGCTGTTTTTCAAACAGAGAGAGACTGTCTACACCGATCTACAGTTTAAGTCAACCTTCAAACCTAACTGTGTGCTCAAGAATGCTTTCTTACCCTTGTGAAGTGGCTTTGTGCGCGAGGGGATCTGCGAGTGTGTGCCTTTTCCACCTGCCTGCTGTCACTGTGGATCTAGGGCATTACCTGGAGTCAGGTGTCAAACGCGGTGTGTGGGCGTGCACGTCCATGTATCTGGGCACACGGGAGAATGACTCGGTAAGCATCCCTTTATATTCTCACGTTGATGAGAATTTTATTGTCCCTGTAAGGGGACGTCACATGCTGCCGGATGAAAACTCATGTCAGTCTTGACTCGTGCGTGTCAGAGAGTGGCGCACACGCACAGTCTGAAGGGAGGAGGTGTGTCGGTGGGTACAGGGGCAGCGAGAGTGCCTAGCAAAGAGATATGGGCGTTCTCCTGTGTCTGTTAGTGCTGCTGTGCTGAGGAGGCACAAAGTGACACTTTGTTTTCCCCGCCAGATAGCCAGTGCAGGAGAACAGAGTGGCATTCAGCATTTCAACTGGCTGATGCTCACAAAGGCTTTCTTTGTGGGTTAACTGCAATCATGTATGCACATGTGTGATTATAAAGCTTTGTAATGCGCCCCAACACAGCTGCTTAATAGTGCTATGGTCACAAATGTCTGTTATAGACTAGTCTGTGAAGCTCACAGCCTTTAGGGCGACCCCGCAGTATGGGACACACACAAGTCGGCTTGTCGAACTATTTAGTGGCTTTTTTAAAAAACAGTAAATATCCTTTTTAGGAGAACAAAAGGAGCTAATTGACCTCAATCCTTTTTTTTTACATTTATAATAATGTGACATGGTACCATAATGGCTGTAAGTATCCCCACAGTGTTACTATGTAATAAGGGCAAATCCCCCCACTCTCCAGTTTTGGCAGGATCACACTGCAGTCTCACAGGAATATGGTAATGATGGGGCTTTACCAACCTGGATGCCGCCTATATTACAGCAGCACAGCACTTCAAAGACAGACTGTTCTCTGACTGCCTATGTGCATAAATAGAAAGCAGCACAAACACGCTCTCATACAGATATTCACATCCTCGTGTAGTCGCTCACACACGGCGAGCAGAGTGTCTTAACGATTCCACTTTGTGCAAAAAAAAAAAAAGAGGCCAGGATCAAACAGCTTTCTCTATGCTAAGTGATACTGTAGCAGCCACTACAATTGGCATGTGGTAAAGCAGTCATTCAAATTTTTTATGGAAATCGGAAAGCATGCCTGAATGTGTTTGTCTCTAGCACGGAAATCTGTACAGATGCATAAGAAATACACAGAAGGGGAAATGTACACAAATAGGAAGATTTAGAATGGATCTGGTTAAATACACAAACCTACACAGATATGTGATCTACAGCTGGCTGCATTCCCTTGTCATTTTGATATATGCTACAATTTCTGTGGTGACCTAAATATATGACGTGTGTCAAGAAAATAACAAGAATCACAACAAACACAATAAACACTGTGTGGTCTTATTATTTAGGTCAGAGATGTGTTACATAAACATTTCTAAGATCATCCAGGGAGGAAATTTCTCAAGAGTTGATATTAACTTACATCACAGAGGACTGAATAAGTAGGACAGGCCTCCTAAGGAACTGACTGCCAGACTGTAATTACATTTTTTTTTTAGCTTTGGAGAAGGACAGCGATGATGCTAATGCACACCTCTGTATAGAATAGGAGGATTTATGCTTTAGATGAGCAGTTTGGAGCTTTGCACAACATGATTAAAATTGTGATGATTATGTGAGGTATCTAACTCTTTATCATTTTTATAGGGGCCGGTACTCTTGGTGAGTACAGCAATATAATGTATCGTTACCCTGGTGGTGCAGTCATCGGTACACTGGTGTCAAAATTTATAACAATTTTATAAAATCTTTTAGGTACTCTAAAAGGACCAGAGGCAGTAGTGCCTATATGGTGCCATATAAATAAATTAAAATAGAATATAATTGAGTGTTGTCGTAGCAACATACTGTGAGTTACTCTGCTACTATTTTATAACTAAAAGAGAACAAGTTGTAGTACTTGTTTTGTTTCAGAATCCAGAGTCAGCTGGGTCATGCAATAAGATGCAAACTACAATCAAATGCTCGATCCGGTCAGTGCATCACATCGCTGTGCACATACTGGACACTCGCTCATTTAATGAACTCATGGGTGTATTGCAGCTCTGTTTTTCCTGATAAAAAACACACAGAGACCAGTGTGTCAGACAGGTATTTTTATAGCTTACAGAATTTCAAATTGAATCATTTTCTTTTGAGGTCACAGGGCCATAAATGAGTCAAATAAAATAAATTCATGTCTGGCACTACGAAGACACTCAGCAGATGTCTCTGCAAAGAAAAAAAAAGCCTGTTAGTCATCATTGGGTGGTGATGATATGATAACAGTTTGTTGTTTACTGTGCATCAGTGGATCTGATACTCTAAAGGCTGGATATCAAGCGGACTGTTATAGCTTTTAAGTAACTCCACTTATCTTCTATCTTCCTCTTTACTATGATATCTTTCTCCTGCAAAGCACGTGCTTCAGTCTTTCTATTGATGACCTAAACCATAAATACTACAGCAGTCTACATCTTCATGTCAGTCAGGCGCTGAATCAGCCAACCAGAAAACAGACCAGTTTGCTCCACACCAGCACCATAAACCCAGCACCAGTAGCCTGTGAATTAATATCTGGCAAGCTGCCATTAATATTCGCTGCCTGTGTGTCTCAGCCTCAAAGTCCATTGGCGACGACAGTGTTGTACCATTGATTTAAAGGCTTTAAATGACGCGTGGAAAAATAAATCCATATTTTCCTTCTTTTTCCCCCGCACATGTAGGCCCGCACCATATGGCCTGCGCATGGTTTTTAAGCTGACACAAACATCCTGACAATTCATACCGACTGCCCATCGTTTAGGGGAAGACAAAGTAAAGGAGAACATCAACATACACCCCAAAGGCACCGATCCATACCTAACCGTTGATTGCAGATTAGCGGATGCCGCCGTACAGAGACTATACAGTCTATTAATTGCAGACTGAAAAGCGCATGGAGAACAAAGAATGTGGCCTCTGCTTTCCTCACATTTTGACACCGATGACATCCAAACCGCGTTTAATTGATGAGGATTGTTTTGGGCTTTAAAAAGTAACGATTGAGCACAGCCTGGCCTGTTGACATCGGTGTTTGCGCATATCAAACCGGATCAAATTGCAAGTACCAACCCATTAGAGCGAACACACACACGCGAACACGCACGGATCTGCGATGGATGGAGCAGAAGATCTGAGCAGGTCAATGGGTAAAATGAGGGGTGGTCTACAATGACAAGGTCAAGAGCGTCGTGAAAATGGAAGTCAGTAACCATAAACACAAACCGACATGGAAGAAGAAGATAAAAATCCCACTACCTTTGCTCAGAAACGCGATCCCCTCCTTCCGATCCGCGCTGAGGTAAACCCAGCTCCGGCAGCTCCGACCCTTTTGTGTTGCTGATGCTGCGGGTGCCCGACGCACGCACCGCCCGACGGTCACAGCTGCACGCGTGCGAGATGGAGATGAAGATGGGAGGGTGTGGCTGCCAGAGAAAAGCGAGTGTCGGCCGAGTAACAGCGCAGATATGAGCTCCGGTCACGATGCGAGCACGTTACTGTAACGTAAGCTCGTGCCTATGGGTGGTAATGAAAGAAATGACGAGCTGAATGGAAGTGGAAGCACCGAGGAGGGGAGGGAGGGCAGGGTGGTCCTTCTGCAGGTGTAAATCCTGCAAGGACGACTTGAGTCTGTGGTTTTCTTGTATGATAAAACCCCGAAACATCACAGGTTACACAGCAGACCGCTTACAACGCGCTGTTCTGCGGGTAGGATAACCGGAGGAAGTCACATATATACACCTGCTGTTTCTCCCATCCAACACATTAAGAGAAAGACCCATGTTTTGTATCCAATTTTCAAAAGTCAAAACGTGTGAGTGTTTAAAAAATTAAATAAATAAAAAAAGATTTGAAAAGACTGTAAACTAATCAGCAAAGCAGCAAAGGTGTTAGCAGTCTGAAAGTTACTGCCATAGAAAAGGGAAATACACAAGTGCACAAAGATCACAAGAACAAACAAAAGCACTTTATGTGAGTTCTGCAAATTTAACTAAGAAATTCAACACTAGGGGGCAGTGTTTTATTAGCCGGTGTGTTGAACTATTTCTGAGGCGCTCAGCTGTTCTTTAAAATTTTGACCTCAATGATAATTTACTTTAGCTAATTTAAAAAAAAAAAAAAAAACCCTAAATTTTAAAAGTGCTTCAGAGGAAATATTGGTACTGAAATCATTGGATCTCTACATTGTACAACATAGAGTGCCTTGAGGAATTGTTTTCATTTAGTGTTATTAATAAATAAATAAAGCTGAGCCTATTGAGTCACATGAAAAATAGTAAATATTTAGTTTATAGTCTCTGTTAAAAAAACCCCGAATGTCAGCAACTAAAATCAACAAAAATCTTACCGTATCCATCATTTTTGGAGGTGCCTGGATTGGGTTAACTATGTTATGAACGTGAGCGTTGGTTGAATGTCTCTGTGAGAGAGAGTGGTGACCTCCCCAGATTTTTGCCCTATGATAGTTGGGATAGGCTGCAGCTCTTGGGTTGTACAGTTTAGAGATATTTGCAAGAACTTTGGAATACATCAGGTGCATGAGTCTCCATCACCATGCCAGAGTGGAAACAGAAAAACGGCCTAACCATGACTGTTTTTCTTAGAGGAGAAAAAATAGCCTCATAACGATGGTATTGAACCATCTTAAAAATGATCAACTACAACTGAATGAATGTGGTGGGCCAGAAATGAAGCTCAACAATGCTGCAATTAGTTCAGTCAAAATATTTCTACGACTTCTTCTCCACAACCTCTCAGTTTTATTTTATCACCAGATGTCGTGCAGAGACTTCCAGGTGGTAGAAAGGGTTATGAGTGCATTCATTGGATCTACTAAGCTATAACTGAATGCTGAGAAAAGAAGTCAGAAAATGCTAACTGGACTACATAAACCAGCATGCATAAGGATACTTTGCTTTTTTTCGCTCTCTCTAAACATAGCAGTAAAGATTTTATTTTGAAACTCTATATTCTAGTTAGCTTGATGGGCTTGCGCAGTTGAAAAACTCGGCGAGCAAAAGCACCAATTACATTTATTTTTCAACTTCACACAATCTAGTTTGCATTATAAATAAAAATAAATTTTTGTTTTACTACAGAAACTCTATATGAATAAAAAAATACACACCTTTTTGTGCCTTTCTCCTATGATCCTTAACACACACGCAGACTCTGGAAAAAATTAAGTCATCATACTAAAAATTGCACTTATTTCTCTCAAGAAATCTGAAGCTTTTTACCATCTATGTGGCATTCTCAATAAATTAGGTTAGAAATCAATAAGAAAAATCCTTCTGAGATTTTTTTTAGCAAAAAAAATTAGAGACCTCTGGTTTACCCCTGGTCGAGAGGGTTTTATTTTGACAGTCAAAACAGGAAGCGCTTATATTAACACACAAAAACACTTTTCGTGCACTTTTGAACTTAACTATGGGTACGTGGTAGGTATCAAACGGGTTTTACTGACTCTGTAGTTAGCGAGCAACTTACAAAACCTGGTAGGCATCATACAGACAAGCCGGACACAAAGTATGCTCCCTCGGAGGCAGGACTACGGCATGAAGAGGAGCGGGGGAGCGCGGAGCAGCTCGGTTATAAACTTCAGGTCAGCGGTGAAGTTGAGCTCCGGCCGCCGCAGCTCCGCCGTGCTGCCATCGCTGTTAACCTTCTTGGTGATCGTAGCATCCGGAGGCCTCCTGCTCATGATAGAGAAGGGAATGCTGAACGGCATGGAGACGCCTTCGCCCCGCGGTAACGGCAGGCGACTAGACCGGGGGCAGGCAGAGGGACGCAGCGCAGACGTGGAGTCCCAGGTAGAGGAATGTAACCCCGCATGAAGATTTAGTTCGTCTGACTATTTGAACGTTTCGTAATAGTTGCTGATCGGTCTGTATATGCAGGAGGCTTAAGAGCCTTAGAGCAGTTTCTTCAGTGAAATGGATGAAAAGTAGATTTTTGGTTGGATTTCGTGAACGCTCGATTTACACACAATCTTTGAATCCCTACAGCCCATTTTGACATCATGGTACCCCTGATCAAATGTAGTTTCACTCCACATTATGCAGTTAATAATATTTAAACATCTTTAGTGATCTAAAACTAAACTAAAAGTACTCACTGGACATGCTCTGAACATATTTCAGCTCCCCTGTCACAGGGACAGATGCACGAAGTGTTTATCAGCTTAATACCTGCATAGACTTTAGCTTTAAGCTCCTCATTGTCATATTAGATGGCGACTCATTAAGATTTTCCTGTTTAGTGTAAAAATCTACATTTTTGAGCCATTTCCTTCCGAGGTGTTTTTCCGTACTTTAGCTGCTTTGGGATAAATAATTTAACTCAAAACAGAAATCATATCAAGCACTCAAAGCAAACTAAAATGATAAAATATACAGGAAATTCCATTTTCATTATCTGCCTCATGAGATTTTGGTGCAGATATTTACTGACACTCAGGAAGTCCACACAACTGAGTCACGTGCCTTGAAAAAGCACCATTTATATTCTGAAAAATCAGCTTTTGACAAATGCCGTCCATATTATTTTAAAGAAACTAAAACGGTCACTATAACTACTAAAAACTCAAAACAAATAAAACATTTTCAGACTAAAAGGGGTAAATCTTTACAAGTAAACTCACTGGAACCTGATGGGACTTCAAATTAAAAAAATTGTCATTAAACAAATTAAAAATAACTATAATACCTCAGTAAAATTATCAGTCACATTCATCTATAAACTCAAAATGTATGAAAATGTATAGAGTGGCCAGTGTCTGTAACGAAACATTCATTTGTGACTTTTCCCCCAGTCGGAGTCAAATCTCTATATAAAATAAATCACATCGTCCAGCTGTCCTTGAACGGCACCAGTAAAGCTCGCCTGTTTATATTGATCGTTGAGGTCGTAAGTGAAATCCAGTCTATCAGCTGACAGACACTGTCAAAATTTCTTCAGGCTGGCTCAACAAAGTATTTTCTACTTGAGCAATCATGTATATGCCATACCCACACTCATTTTTATTTATATAGAGCCAAATCAGAACAACAGTCACTTCAAAGCGCTTTATATTGTTAGTCAAAGACCTGACAATCATACAGAGAAAACCAGCTATGCGCAAGCACTTGGCGACAGTGGGAGGGAAAAACTCCCTTTTAACAGGAAGAAACCTGTGATAACTGGCTGTGGCCATGACAGACGTAAGGTGAGGGAGACGGGACTAAAGGCACAATGTGGAAGAGAGCCAGAGATAAAAAGGACTAATAATGAAATGCAAAGTGGTGTATTAACACACAGTGAGTGTTCTTACTCTCCACCTTCATCTATGTGTAAAATTAATGGAACACAGCTTTAAGACACTGATTTCTGTTCACTTCTAGATTCTCCAGGAGATCCGTAACCGGACCATCAAAACCATGTGCAGTCAGAAGAACATGCCCCACAGCGTCTGGTCGCTGAGTCCCCTGCAGAGGAAGACGCTGCTGCAGCATGTCCTCGTGAACGACGAGTACCGCTTCCTCTACTGCTACGTCCCCAAAGTCGCCTGCTCCAACTGGAAAAGGGTTCTGAAGGTCCTGAGCGGAGCCCTGGAAAACGTGGACGTCAGCATCAAGATGGACCACCGCAGCGACCTGGTCTTCTTGTCCTCTCTGAAGCCCGATGAGATCCGCTACCGCCTCAAGCATTACTTCAAGTTCATGTTTGTGCGGGAGCCCATGGAGCGCCTGCTTTCCGCGTACAGAAACAAGTTTGGCGAGATCGAGTCCTACCAGAAAAAGTACGGCGTGGAGATCATAAAACGTTACAGAAAGGGCCACGCTAAGGATGCAGCTATGACAGGAGACGATGTGACTTTCGCAGAGTTTGTCCGTTACCTGCTAGACGAGGACGTGGAGCGCATGAATGAGCACTGGATGCCCATATATAACTTATGCCAACCTTGTGCCGTTTCTTATGATTTCATCGGGTCCTACGAGCACCTGGAAAGCGACGCGGAGTTCGTGCTCCAGCGTGTTGGCGCTCCTCCACACGTTCACTTCCCAGAGAGGCAAACGTGGTACAAGCCGGTCACCACGGAAACAATACACTATTATTTATGCAGCTTACCACAGAAGCTACTGAGAGAACTCCTGCCCAAGTACATTTTAGACTTTTCTCTATTTACATACCCTCTCCCCAACACAACCACTGCGCACTGTCGGCATTAAATGAGCAATGCTTTATAGTTGTAAGATTTTTTTTTTTTAAATAGAAAACTGTTTGTACTTTTTTTTAGGGAACAAATTGTATTTTCAGAGCTGTTACACAGGTTTACTTGATTTCTGCGTGCCTTTTAAAAATGCTGATTGTTGGACAAGAAAGACTTGACTCAGAACCACTAAAGCTTGAAATCAAATTCAAAGGAAAAGGTCAACCAAACCATATGTTATGTCAACTATTACCGTAATCATATCTGCTCAGTGTACAATGATGGAAATACTAATATTGTTGCAAGACCAACTCTGTTTTTACTTGTTTCTCTATACACTGTAGACCTTTGGTTTTAGTGGGCATTCAGTGGTTTAGCAGGCTAAAACACGAACCATGCTGTGGGATGGTCGAGGGTTTCATATCAAGCTTATTTAATGCTCAGCCTCTCGTTGCCAGCTCCTCTCCTCCTTTCATGTAACTAAGAGTATTTACCATGTAATAAAACTGAAGTTTACCTTTTTCACTTTACACTGTTGCAGTTTTTAATTACCGGTACTTTATTTATGAATAATTTAAGCATTGTTAAAAACATGAATAATATACATAATACAAAAAAAAAAAAAAAAAAAAAAAAAAAAAAAAAAAAAAAAAAAAACTTCACACAGAAGGAACACTTGCTACATGTGGTTAAAGATGGTGGGAATCACATTCATTTTTTATGCGACTTCTTTATGAAGCTTTTGTTTTTGAATCAGTGGGCTGGACAAAATACTTAATCTACAGTGCAAGTAACACATTCAAAAGAAGTTGTTAGAAATGTGAAAACAATCTTTACCTTTATTTATTTCAGCCCTGGTTGTCCTTTTGTTGAACGGAACAATAACGTTTCACTGAGGTACTCCACAGGTTAAACTGTGGTTTACAGAGGCCTTCATTTTTGTCTTTTATGTCCAAACTCAAGACATCACTTACACTCTTCTAGTGGGTTCTGACTCACTTATCAGTGCCTTCATTTAATCTTTGTTCCAATCAATCCTTGAAGCTCACACTCCTAAAAACAGAAGGGAGGATGAGAGGTTTTAAACCCACGATAATAATCATAACAATGGCAATAAATCAAGCCTCAACATTTTCAGTTTTAAAAGAAACTTAACTTAAGACCATATTGGTCTTGAACAATAAGGCGAAAGACATTTTTCCTAATTGTTATGTTTATAGCTTACTTGTCTGCTGGATTATCAGTGGAGTGATTGAGAGACCGGAGGA
This sequence comes from Hemichromis elongatus, assembly GCA_015108515.1. NCBI lineage: Eukaryota > Metazoa > Chordata > Actinopteri > Cichliformes > Cichlidae > Hemichromis > Hemichromis elongatus. The sequence goes on from VUQR01036726.1 coordinate 30,789, forward strand.
TGGAGCGTTCAGATGAGATGTGGTGAGGGCTGCTGGAGACGTTGAGGGATGATGAGGTTTGCAGGGTTGAGAATGACAGACCCTGTCTGCGCATTTCCTGAACTGCCCTTTCACTGAGGTTAGAGAGAGAGAGATAAAGGGGGCAACAAAACAGCATCAGAATATTTGTATCTGCAGTCACGTCCTTGTAGCTACACCAACCCCGGTCAAGCAAACGGTATAATGATTGTGTAAAAATACCGGTAGCCACCAATGCTCCCTGTTAGCCTACTCGTTGTATGGAGTGAAAGTAGTCTCAAAAGATTTGTGTGTGTGTAAACCACATTTCGTCCGTAACTTCAAATTCGTGTGTCCGTAAAACATGATTTGTAAATGTACAACAGCTTACAACTAAGTACAAATTCTCATGCAGACAAATAGTTAAACACGCATGCACCAATCAGCTGATACACACAGACAAAACCACGTTTATGCACAGATCAGAGTTACAAGTGGACAAGGAGTTTTGAGTGCACGAGGCGTTTAAAGGCTGGTAGAATGCTGGGTCATCAGAGTGTTCTTATCGCTATTCACTCTGAA
>VUQR01036726.1:41153-57751 GCA_015108515.1 Hemichromis elongatus
TAAAAATTTCTTTGTTTTGAGTATTTATTTGCCACATTTATGTCATGATCTTCAAACAAAAGTAAAATATCACTTTAACTTGTGCAACATGGTTACTTTAACCTCGTTACTATATAGTTTTGGTTCACAAGGGTGAAATGGCATTGAAATAGTATGTCTTTTTATATGAATACTTTATTTCACCAATATTTGGAAATAAATACTGAAATTACAAAGAAAAAAAACAAATGTTGAAAATGTGCTTAAATTAATACTGAGTTAACTAGTATTCAGTAGGAAGGTGACTATTGTTAACTTCAATGTAAATAAAATTGGACCATTGATGGGTTGTTTCTCCTAAACACTCTGTACTTAGGAAAAAGTTATCATACTCATATAACCTAACAGTATAAACGTTTTTGCATAAAAAAATCAGTTACCTAAAGTAAAAGTATTCACTACCAAGTGCATGTATACATCACTTTATTGATGCAGCTGTAGTTTGATTGTATAACCTTTAAAGTAAAAGTATGCAGTACAAAGTGCACTGTTTGAATTCAACTGTAAAGAAAATGCAAAATAACACAGATATACTTTAACAAAGTATATTAAAATTGTACTCCAGTAAAGTTACACTCCACCACTTGTCCTATCGGACACTCCCCTTGGTAAAACAAAAAGAAATATGCGACAAATACTCGGAGGGGTTGTGCAGATGCTAATTTATTATGTACACGGCATCAAGAAATAAAAATATGACAAACAAGAAGTATTTAGAGAACTGTTGTTAAATCTCAAAGAAACAAACACACACACACGCACAAAATGCAGCAATATCCCTAGCAGTGTCTTATGTACAAATTCCCTTTCATTCAAATAAAAACACAGAGAGGAAATGTTCTTAATTCAAAAAGCATTAGATGGTAGTTTGTGAATCGCTAGTGTATCTTCAGCCAGAGTGAGCCAGTAGTGAATCATTAAGGAAAGGTGCATAGCAGCAAGATTAATGAGACTGAGCAATGCTGGAGAAATACTCCAGCATGTCCTGGATTGTAAACTCCATGGTGATCCCAGAGCCAGGGTAGCACCTGCCTATGAGATCTTCAAAGTGCTTGTACTGACGGATGAACTCATCTTGCATGGAGTGCCACACCACCTGGAGGAATAGACAGGAAGTGCAACAGTTCAGAGGCAGGAAGAGGTATGCAATGATTTTAATCCCCTAAACTGGGTTTTTCCTCACTTGTAGCAGACTTTCTTCTTCACACAGATGTTTGTCCACCTTCTTATAAAGGTTGTCGAGTCCCTTTTTCACCTCTTTACCAGGATACTCTTTGATTACTTTCCGCAGCTCTTGCTTGTTGAAGGCCAGCTGATAGCTTACCTCTTCCTCACGAACGCCCTGGGCTACACGTGCTTCAACTCCTTCAAAGAAATGCTGCAGGAGAGATGACAGTTTGCCTGTTATAAAACGCTGCTTATATTCCTTATGTTCCAACTCGGGCTAATAAAGATGACTGAATTTTGTGATCACTTTAATTCTCCTTACATTCAGTTTTTCTAAAGGCTGGCCCAGAGAATTGATTACATAAGACTGTAGATGGTCTGTGTATTTGTGCTTGGCCTCACGTCTCTCTGCATCCAGGCAGGAAATCTTCAGACGTGATAGTGTAGAAAAGATGTGGTGGAAATTCTCCATCATCACAACATCTCGTGGTGTTTTCTGGCTTTCACTGGCAACCTTCTCCACTGAGACGACAATAAACAAGTGAGAAATTCATGGACACGTCATCAATTTCACATTATCTTTAGTCAATCAATAAGAACTTCCTTAATGATCACCGTTCATGAAGACAGCCCTGATAAGCTTAACGTAAGCTTTGTCCAGGTCTCCTCGGCGTTCTGCATTTCGAAATATGGTTTCAGCCAGTTCAGCGAATTCCTCAAACCCAGTAACAAAAGGGAGGATACCAACTTTGCTCTTCTTGGATATCTTAAATTCCTCCATCTGTCGGATCTGATTGGACTGTAAAGAAAAAAAAAGAAAAGAAAAGTTCAAATGTATTCCCAAATTCAGCCCAGCAGATGAATCCTTTGATTGGGAAAAAAAAAGTAAACAACAGCAACAAAAACACTAGTAATTTTTCAAAGGCTCTGGATTATCACAAAAAAATGAATTCTGTGGATCAAATTTACAAAACGTGCATGTTTTGCTTAGCTTTTTCACAGAATGATACTACTGTTATGATTTTTGACGGGTAGACCGCTAAAAATAAATCCCTTTACATCAACAAACTATACTTTGCCTGTATGACGTCATTGCCACCACTAAACCTGCGTGTTTGTTGTCACAACACTGAATGCAATATCCAGGCTGTGGTGCACCACCATTCCTGAGCCACAGTCACCCAAGCTGCAAAGCTTTCTTCAACCCCAGCTATAAACCTTTGGTGGCACTTTAGTTACTCCAGGTTTAAGGCACTTCTGCGTTAGCCTCACCCTTCAGACCCAGAAAGTTTGTCCCTCTTTTATACTGTTTATCATTCAGTCCTTGTGGTCAGGTGGCGCTGTTCTGTTTGTGGAGTTTGCATGTTATCCCTGAGCCTGTGATTTTCCTTCACCTACTTTCCTTTCCTCCTACAAGCCAAAGACATGTTTGTTAAGTGGTGATTCTAAATTGGCTGGAAGTGTGGATGTCAGAGCGTGTTTCTGTCTGTTTCTGTTGGCTCTGCGATGGACTGGCAACATGTCCAGAGTGGCGAGAAGCACTCGCTTTAATTTAGCGATGTCAAAAAACAAATAAACTTCCTCTTCTGTATCAGGCACTACTCACAATGCATTTGTCAAAGTTTCTCTTGACCGTCACCAGCACATTTCCCAAAGTTGTGCTGAGATAAGAGGCCGGGTCAACGTTCTCAGCTGTCCACACATGGTGACTCATCTTCACCAGCATGTACAGAGAGTGGAAGCTGTCAATCTTGTCGCCCAAAGCGATGAGGCTGTTGAGTTCTGTCTCGATGCTCTGGAAGATTTTATTCATCATCAGCCGCACCATATCTTTCCTGTAAATGAAAAAAAAAAAGAAGCGAACAATTACATTAAATAAAAAAAAAAATGTGCAAAATGGGTTTTTTTTAATGTGAATATAGGTCCTATTTACTTCAGAAATATTCGCAATGATCTGTGAGAACTCACTCTGATGACACGGAGTGTCTGTGTTCTGCCTGGGGAGGCTTTCTAGATGGCAAGCTTCCATCTAAATCCTCCGTCTCTGGCTGACAGGACAAAAGAGATCAAACATGACAAACCTAAACAAACATCTGTGGATGCATATATGAATGACGCTGCATCTGATAACACGCTAGCGTCTGTCATCACTGTTTTATTCTACGCTTTCAGGGGAGACAAATGCTCCAGTTTCAGATGCCACCACAAATGTACGAGCACTGCTATTGTTGTGAATTATTACAATTAATTTAGATGCCATTTGATCTTTCTGTCACAGACATTTCCAGTATGTCATCACAAAAATACCTGTGCAAGAGGGGGTGCAACTGTCAGATGCTGCTGCAGCTTGAAAAACTTGCTGATGAAGTCTTGTTCTGCAAGACACAAAGGCTCCAGCTCACTGAGGACCTGCTCAAATATCTGCAGAGACAAACAAAAAATTTTTTAATTTCTCAGTATACACACACGTAGCTTTATTTAGACTCCACTTAAATTTTTGGCAGTGTTACCTTGTCGAACTTGGTCCTGTCGGCCACGTCAAGGTCAGAAGCGGACATGTTGCCCATGTCCAGTAGTGATGAAGACTGGGAACGCCGGCTGTTGGAGCCCTGCACTGTGAGCTTGTTCAGGCTTGAGGTAGAGCCTGTCAGCTTCCCAGAGCTGCCATGTAGGCCTAATGTAGCACAACAAATGTGGTATGAGTTATTGGCTGTGTTTTGTGGGAGGGCTAATACAAGCCAGTTCTGAAAAATTCTACAGTGAAGGAATCCAAATTAACATGAAATTAATGGTTAGATTTTTGGCATTTGTTACAGAATGTGTGGTAATGCACTGTGAAGATTTAGCCCAACCAACCAGGTACATGGTGACATATTTGCTTGTTTTTGAACAGCAAAGTGGTTTGATGAGAGGATTCATTTTAGTGCAGTCATGTAGTGATCAGAAGCACAGTTGGAAAGTGACAGTGGAACAGCTCCATTCAAATGTCGTACTTACTTTCTGTTTCTTGTTTGAGTGCACTCTCTTTCCGCGGAAGCGTAGCTGCAGCCAGTTAGAAAGGCGGGCATCAAAGACAGACACAGGTTAGGCTTAATACATGCAGCATGGGAGGGGTAAGGCTAGATGTTAGATGTACACATATGCTGGCGTGCACCACAGTGACTCAGGTAGTAGCTCAAAAAAAACCTTTGGAAAACAAAGTCTTTGTGTTTGTTTTCAGAAGGAAAAGCTAATACAGAGTGCAGAAAGCAGAGTCCTAAAAATCTGACAATCAACCAAGGTTTCTATGCAGATTATACATAATGAGAAACAAAGCATTTAAAGTCCCTGTACAAAGGGAAAAGGAGACATTATTGAAAGATAAACTTTGGATGAAGGCATAAGATTATAGGATGGTGCTCAAAGAAACCTGAATAGATAAAGATGGGAGAAGCCTGCAACAGCAAAGATGGTGGTAAAAGTATAATTTCAGTGGGGAAAAAAGCCATTTATAATCTTATTTTAAAAGCTAAAGCACATAACTCTTCAAGTGTTTTGTTTTTGTAAATCATATTTGACTGGTGATTCTACAGATGCAGTTTTAATGCCGCTGAGATCATTAGATAAGGCTTCAAAATAACTGCCCAAATAAGTGTCTAGATGGATTATCAAGAAGGCTGCCAAGGATGCAGAGCAGTGAGACTTGTCCTAAAAAGATTTTGGTAATGCTTTTGGTAAAAGGCGTGGTGCAGAAAAGTTTGTAAAGGTGTAAGAACATAATATAAGAAAAAGCTAAAACAGTCAAGAAATGCAGTAAAAAGCATTCATGTTAAGTTTAACGTGGGAATCGTAGCGCTTACCAAACTTGCCCTTGGGGTCTTTGGATGTACCCGCCATTTTTATTTTGGCAACTTCAAAGAACTCTTTGATTTCTCGCTCATACAGTTTGCTCATATATTCAACATAGGTCTGTAAAAAAAAAAGAAAAAGAAAAAAAAAAAAGAGAGATTTACGACTTGTTACAGCTAAATTGTGTATTAACATTTTGGAAAACATACTCACATTCCAGGAAAGCATTTTATTGAATCATTTTTGCTTTTATTTGCTTCATTATAGTTTATTACTTACCAATCTCTCCTTATTTAACTGTGTTAATGATGAAGTATATGCTCACAAATGTCTGCTGCAGTATCCAAACCACACAAAGAGTACATTCCCCAAAATGTCGAACAGTTTTTAAGTATTTTTGCAAAATAACACTGCACTGACCCTCGACAGGCCCTCGTACTTCTCCCTGTGTGTGTTCTTCAGCCACTCCATGAGCTTGGCGTAGCGCAGCAAGTCCCTGTGGAGGGGGCTGTGTTTGGGCAGGGTCAGCTCCGCTGTGTGCTGTGACAGGGTGGAGCTCTGGTCATGGCCCTGAGGATCACAGTGAGGACACATAATCATTAGCAGTATATTCACTAGAAGTATACATTACAGGAGAAAAGTTATATTATGCATTTTTCCATATATGCACGCAAACACATGTTATGCTAAAGGAAGACTTAGCCGGCTTCCTCTTACAATCATCTGAAGCATTATCTTGGTGTACTGTGTATCCAGATGATGTTAAAGTAAATAATCTAAGACTTTCTTACACTCCAGAGCCACCGCATTCTCAGCCAACTTCCTGAACTGATGTTCTTCCCACTTCCCCCTAAGCTTGTTCAGTCTCTTCAAGACATGCACGCAGACAGGCACAGCATCTTATGATATGAGACTATTAGCAAAGAAGCCACATTAGCACACAAAGATAATGAGAACTGAGCCGAGGCATTTGACGGAGGAGGAGAAGGATGGACAGTGCCTCTTCAGCTTTGAGATCAAATGTGAGATGTTCAGTAGTTAGAAATACATCCCATGCAATAAATAATGTGCTATGGTGAAAAGCTTGAGCTCTCATGGCATGTATGTTGGAGTTATATGTGAGAAGTCAAACATTAGCACAATGGGGCACGTGGGGGTTGCTGTGAGGGTACTCACTGGAAGTGACAGACAGGAGGACCTATAGAACTGAGGGATGGTCATTTTGAAGTGACTGAAGTGGTTGAACTGACACAGAGACAAAGAGCAGAGTGGGATGATTCAAAGTGGGATACACAGAGAATCAAGGATAGGTGAAGTGAGACGACACAAGGAAGCCCAGGAAGTAAGTCTTCGCTAAACAGAAAGCTCAGTAGAGGAGAAAGAGAGAGACAAAGAGCTTGGAAAAGCAAAGAATAGACTGACGTGGTCCGTTTTACAGCAGACCGGGGACGAGGATACCAAAACATGTTATTATTAAATCTGCTTACACGGCTTTGTTCCCAGTTAATGTTCAGATGCACAGAGAATATTGCAAATCATTTTGCAGTTTGTGAGTTTTCATCAACCAAACATTTACAAAACCAACAAATTTTAATGTTATCCGTACACCTTGTTCAATTTCACAGTTCAGTAGTACTAGAGCATTCAAGGAATATTTATTCCCATGAGATTTTCCTTCTTTAAATGTTTAGAATAAGACAATGAAAATATACTCCTGACCAAGCTATGCCTGTTACCTGATGAACAAACACATTGTTGAGATGATTCGTGAGGCGGCGAGCAAAGGTGTCTCTCAGTTCAGCGAACAGGAGCTGTTGCTGGTTCACAGCCATCAGTTTTTCATGTCCTGCAGAAAGAAAACAGCAAGACTTTGATCTGAATACTTTTTTGAAAGAGCACTGGCTCATCTACCCAGTCAGCAAGTAATCAATAACACTTTTTAAATTTTTAAACTTACCTGGTCTGAGAGCCACATTCATACACTGCAGAAGAGCCTCAGAGGCATTGATACAGGCCTCTATACCTTTAGGAGATGTCAGATCTCCCTCCTGTAAGGCCCTGATGTGTCCCTTTGATAAGTCCATGTAGTTCTACACAAGGAAAACAAAATTAAAGTCACAAATCAAAGTGTGTTTATCTAGCACAATCTAAATTTGGGTTATGGTTGAAAGTAGAACTTTTGAACTTTATCAAGATCTAAAAATCAGAAGTGTGTCTCCTTTGACTATGAAGTGGCCATAGGTGGCTTCACCTTAATTTTACTTGCCGTGTGGTTAACTGAACTAAAAACACACCCAAAACTTCTATGCTTAAGATGAGTGAAATTCTAGTATTTTTTTGTATGTATGTATGTAGCAGCAATCAGTACAAAGCCATGTAGTCTGGATGAATGCAGTTTACTATTCAACCTTACGCCACGCCACCCTTTAGACCTAATATGATCACTTCTTCCTCTAAAAACCAACATGGCAGTCCCCAAAAATGCAGCCTTACAAACCAGTGGGTTTTATTTTTTATGTAAAAGCTTTAAACCTTCGAAAGGTTTCAACTTTCGATACACTCAGGAACGCTGTGTATTTTGGTGACAAAATTTTGGAAAACATTTAAATGTGCTCCTAACCACTAAGAACTGGATCTCGTCCAGCAGTTTGCCGTTGTTGGTGCTGCTGATTTGGATGAGACGATTGCTCTGTGAGATCTGGTCCATTTGCTCCTTCACACTCTGGAGCATCTCTTCATAGCTGCTCAGCTTGCCCTCGATGGTGTCCACCTCTGCCAGTGCCTCATCCAGCAGCTGCATTAGGATATTGACCTGCTTCTCTGAAGCCATGATGGACTGAATGTTGGCCTTATTGTAAGAACAGATAAAGAGATAGAATTACTATAATATTCTTTCATTATTAATGAGAGTGGTTTTAGGTCACTAAACAGTTGCTGCCCTTAAAAAATTATTTAGGGATGTCAAAGACTAATTTTTACTATAAGAACAATGAACTGGCTTTACTCACCCCATCTAAAACCTGAAGCTCTTTGAAGAGCTTCTCTGCAAAAGCCTCTGCATTGGAGATGGCATACTCGCATGTCTCCATCATGCTCTCAATGTCTTGCTCTTCACGGGTGCTGAGTTCCTGGTATTCATCCAGAGCGTCCTCATCTCCCCCTGCAACACTCTGGCTCTCACCACTTGGCACAGACTCTAAGTCCACGAGGAAAGAAGAAAAACATGTGCAGACATAAGTAGAATGGCAACGTTCAAAACACATGATATGGTATCTTCAGACTCAATCCAGTTTTCTTCCATTATTAAAAGAACATCTACAAGCACAATTACACTAAGTAAGTGATATCCAGATGTTTCATGGCTTTAAGAGTAAAGCTGTACTTATTTTGTATCAGTGATCAAAATGTAGCATGACTATGAGTACAAATGAAAAACATTATGTAGTGGCAGGAGGTTGAAAAATTAAGCATGTCCATCAGCTTCCGAGTGAAGAAATTACTGTAATAATTCATCTGTAAGCTGCAACAACTGAACTAACAATCGAATTTACTTCGCTTAGCTCCAATTAAACTATGGGTGTGCATTAAATAATGTGGGATACATCAATAAGGTTATATACTGACATACTCATATGTATGAAAAGGGACAATTCACAGCAAAATCAAATATAAATATTTTCACTCTGGCCTCTAGAGATGTTTGTCCATCTAGACCGTTTTTCTGCGACTTGACCAATTTAGGAGAAAAACAGCTGTAGAGATGCCTCGAGGAGCTCGGATAACAACATACGTAGATTTTAAAATCTGCACCAATCTCTTTCCATAAAATTATGATCCTGTTACTTAAAAAAACATGTACACACCAGGTTAAGAGCAGTTTCATGTAGGAACTATTTTCAACACACACGTACACACGTAGTCATGAGAAGAAGCTCATGCTCAAGGTGCAAGACAATGAGACAGGATCTACACGTTTTCCTGCGATTGTCAGGTTTGGCTACTCATGAAGACAGGTTTCAAATAATTTAGTTAATAAAATCAATAAATTATATATATATATATATATATATATATGCTAGAAAGGCCCGATGAACCAACAACAGAAAGCAAATAGTCCCAACATCAAACTGTTTATAACAATTTCTTTCTTTTTTTTGGCTCATGATTTCTGGAAAGAGGCATGACTGCTGAGTGTTTCAAAAAATATTATGTGCACATCAAATTTCACATGACATCTAGTTCAATTATAATGAAGAGAAGACTGGTTATTTCTCCAAAACTGAGTCCTTCCATCCACTTTAATCTTTTTAATTCTGGGTTGTTGTGGGGCTGGAGCCTGTTCCAGCTGTCATAGTGCAAGAGTTGGGATAACACAGAGGCACAACTATTCATGCTCAAATCCACACGTATGGCCAATTTAGAATCACCAATCAACCAAACATGCATGTTTTTGGACTATATGAAGAAATCGGAGGTACAGAGGACCCACACAGGTGTAAAATATATGCCAATTTGAATCAAATATCTTCTTGCTCCAAGGCGATGTTGCTCAAAACAATATAAACAGATACACAGCTACAGGCCAGAGGACAAGTACGTAAATTTGATTTTGATACAAATAGTCATTTTAATGTGGAATGGACATGTGAAACAAGAAGATTAAAAACATGAATGAATCATGTCTATTTATTTTCTGAGGACAACAAATCAAATAGCAGCAGTTTTAAGGTGGTGAAAGTCTCTGGTGAGAATGGTGGTTTGATGTAATGGAAACACAATGGTGAGGAGCGAGGAGGGGGAAGTTAAGTCCTACCAACCTTCCGCTTTAGGAAGTTCTGGCCAGAGAAAGTTAAAGAGAGAAAAGTGAGAATAAAGAAAGACTTTAACACAGAAAACCATACCACAAACCAGGAAACAGAGAAGAGGCAGAATCTTTTTCAAAACATGCCATTAAAAATTAAATTAAAAAGAAAAATCCAGGTGGAATTCTCACTTAGATAAACAGACACACCTTTAAGCAAATGCAAGCAAATTGTGGCAAGAGGCATGCCGTCACAGGGATGGCTAATGGTGGAGTATTTATTTACGCACCTTCAAGCAGCTGAGAACTGACATTCACAAACTCCACCTTCTTCCTCAGATAGCGCTGGTTCAGCTTCCAGATGCAGGAAATAAAGGAGTTTTTTTCAGCTGTACTGCTGGCCACCCACCGGTAAACTTTCTCAAAATGAAGATCAAACTCAGGATTTTCCTAAACCATAAAAGTAAAAAACAATATCAGATTTTAAAACGTGTTTTTTAAGTAAAAAAAAAATAAATATTTCAGAGAAACATATTATTTCTGACCTTGCTTGCATCTTTAGCATCTACTTCTGTCAAGTCTCTGAGCTCCCAGGTCTGCTGCCGCTTGTAGAAGTCCCCCTTGTCAGATTTTTTCACCTTTACTACTTTAACCTGGACAGGCCTCTCCGTGGTAACTGGAAGAGCAGAAAACCGATTACTTCAAAAGACTTCTTACACATTATTTACAGCCATTTATGTGGTGACTACCTGTAGCACACAAGAAGCAGTTCTTCTTCTTTTTTCCTGCCTTGCAGACATTAACGATGCCAAGGAGACGCTCATCATTGGGTGTGAAGATATCCCTCTGGAGAGCATGCTTTATGGCTGTCATGATGGATACTGTCATACGGAGATCATGACATAAATAAATAATAAACTTTTGACACACATACACAAATAAATACTGATGTTAAAAGTAACTTCTTTCAATGTCAAGTACTTGTAAAGTTAAAGCTGATTGTCCGTGTTAGAGACTTTGAAATGGTTATCCATGCCTTAATTTCATCCTGAGTGGACGACTGGAATAGATTTTAATCAAGTGTCAGTCTGTCACTGCCTGGGTGACTACAGCAGGTCCAAAACACAGCAGCTTGGCCCAAGCAAGTTTTATTATTCGATGTTTCTTAGAAGCACATTGTTATTTGAAAAATGCTATATAAATAAGGTTTATTATTTCTTTCATACAAAAGATTTTGGTGACAACCTCAAAGAAGTCTTTCTACTTTTTTGTGAAATTTATGTATATCAAATAGCAAGAAAAAACAGGATGCACACTGCCGTTTAATAAGGTAACATCGTTTCACTGCCTTAACAATAACTGATATGCCAAAAAAAAACCCTGATAAGTAGTATCATATAAAAATTAAGTGTTTGTGAGTTTTACAGCACTGTAGATTGATTTTGTCCCACTCGTCGTTGCAGCATTGTTGTAAGTCAGCCACATTGGAGGGGCTTTCGAGCATGAAGTGTCTTTTTAAGGTCATTCCACAGCATCTCAATCGGATTCAGGTCAGGAGTTTAACTAGACCAATCCAAAGTCTTAATTTTGTTTTTCTTAGGCCATTCAAGGGTGGACGTGCAGGTGTGTTTTGGATTGTTATCCTGCTGCAGAACCAAGTTCACTTCAGCTTGAGATCACAAACAGATGGCTGGACCTTCTCCTTCAGGATGTTTTGGTAGACAGCAGAATTCATGGTTCTATTTACCACAGCAAGTCTTCCAGATTGTGAGGCAGCAAATACGGCCACAGTCCGTCACACCAACATCACCACATTTTACTGTTGGCATGAGGTTCCTTTTTTGAAATGTTTTTTGTTTGTTTTTTTACTTTCGGCCCAATTAAGATCAAAATGAGCGGTGGTCAAGATGTACCATTAGTTTTCAATCTCTGCTTGAAGAGGCTACGTAAATGCACACGAGTAGTCGCTCTGAATATGTATTTCTAACGCTGACATGTTAAAAGGACGTCGGTTAAAACCACAACATAGTCCTCCAAAAACTAAAATAAATGTGCTTTAATGGCAGCTGGTGAACACTGCAGAGATATCCGGTGGCCCTTCGTACTGTCCTCTCTGTCGGTTAGCGTCTGTTAGCTGGACAAAGCTAGCTGCTGCTGTTAGCATAAATGACGCCGGTTGCATAAACCAGGCGAAAATAGTGCCTACACCAGCGAAATACTCATCTAAACCACTGTGAGGGATTTTAATTATAAGGCACTCCATTTGCATTTTAACAGAGATAAAATATAATAGCGGTTACCTTGTTTTTCAACCCTCCAGCCCTAAGAAGCACCGCCCTCTTACTTCCTGGTCCTCAGATGGAGCGATCATGTGACAGTAACATCCTCCTCCACCAGCAAACGCCCAAAATAACACTTCTGTGCATTTGTTAAAAAGCTGCTCTCCGTAATATAACAGATGTCCTCGCTGCAGAAGTGTAGATTTGTTCTTTACATTTGTTATGTGGGACAGCAAAGCATTTATATTCGCTGACTCCTGTCCCACGTGTTGACACAATGTCCCACGCACTTTTCTAAAGACAGGCTTTTTTAAACCAGCGCATTTGAAGGGAGGGAGCTTTATTATAGCCTGCAGACGAATGTTGGTCTGTGTAATGCCATACTCATCAGTGTATATTACAAGTCAACAAAAAGCCACAAGATATGCAGATTTTGATGAGTATGGTGGAAACTTAGTAGAAAGTCTAGCGAAAAAAAAGAAGGGATTTTTAAAAAAGTTTTACCTCTCTTTCAAGATGATTTTTTTAGTTCTAAAAACAAAAAGTTCAGTGTCCCAGGTTTTTAAGCCATATTCTGGATTGTCCCCTTTCAAGATGAACACCAAAATTGATCATGTGAGTCCTCACATCAGCCAAGGTGTGAAAAAAGCATGGGTCATTACTGTGGGTTTAGGGTGAAACCCCAGTAGTACCTTGTCCTACACCAACATGCAACCTGTTGAGGTCACCTGAGGAAAGATGTTAGTGGAGGTTGAAGCCTAGAAAGGTATCTCAAGACTGCATTGTAGACTGAGACTCCTTTGTACACCTTTTGTTTTTACAACTAAAGAAGTTGCCTTCTGTTTTCAACTTCTTAAGATTACCATGACCTGGATAACAAGAACCTACAAAGGCACACCACACAGACTATTTCACCCTATATCTCACCATCTTTATTTTAACACTAATATTTCTAGCACTTACTATCAATGCTGTAAAGTGTTTTGTTATTTTTTTAGGTTTTGTATTATTAATTTGGATATTCAGATAATGTTTGTTCATGGGTCACATGGAAACCAATTTATTGCCTTGAGAAAAAAAAAGTGCAGTTAAATACATTTACATTCCAGGGATTGTCACCTGGGCCATTATATTTTTTGTTTATTTAATTCAATTAAAATATGAAACTCTGAGATATCTGTAACACCACTCCCCTGAAACCCTGTCAGACAAGAGAGTGTTTCATTTTCTGTTAAATTATTTCTCTCAGATAGCAAGTGTTTCCTTTATCTTAAAAATAAATGAAAAATCAAAACTATCTCTGTTTTTTCCAAATTCATTGAGTCTGCTGTGATCAAGCGTTCAGTGTAATTTACAACAGCTGACAGATATTGAATACATAAATGCAATTCTGGTAACCAAATATGTCTTTATGATTTAGTCAAATATACCAAAGGAATCACTTTGACACTCTTACTCAAATAAACAATCTGAAATTATGTAGCTTTCATAATTGAACAATGTTCTTTTTAATTATGGCAAGAGAAAAAAAAAAGGTTTATCTCATAAAGAGAGGAAAGAGGAAAGTTTTGCAGCGAGACATCCATTTTTATCACTTTTATCAATTAATTCAAGAAGGGTCGACCAGCTGAATAGAACATGGCTTTACCCAGTATGGGTCAGCTGGACAGCTGGAAGGGTGAATATGATGGTTGGAACTGCCAAAGTGCAATAACCATGTTAATATTGACTAAAATCTCATGTAAATTAAATTAACATTGCAAAGCTATATTACATTGTCTTTGAACTGAGATTCAAAAATAGGAGCCTTCCTAGCTACCAAAACATTTCATCCCTTGCTGGTGGCTCAACTTTCCTAGGTGATGACAAAATTTCACATCATTCAAACATGATCAAACATGATAAGGACACCAGGTGGCATATTAAGCCACAAAATAGATATTATTTCTGTACTTTCAGTGGTTCATGGATTTTTTTTTCATAAATACACTGGCCTAACACCATGTTTTTAAGAAAACAAGATTTTTGTCAGTATTGTATGGATTTGCAAGCATTTGCCAAGTTTTGCATCAATAAAAATTATATTTGTGGTCCAGGTTTATAGCAAAAGTCCACCGAGGCCATAAAGACACCCGAAGCAAACAAGTAAACAAGTCAAGCGAATGTCAACACAATGAGTCTGACTTGTGACACAGATGAAGATCGAGGATTAACATTGATCTGCAGACAATTCCTTGAGGTAAATGGCCGTGTTGAAGTTATTGTGCAGAGACGATGCTGTATCTCCCCGCTGGTGTATGTAGCGTGCACTGTCACCATCAGTTAGATTCAGAGCTCCTTGCTCAGTGTGATGAAATGGGGCGATTTCAAAACACGTCCAAAGTGTACGATGTGTGCTTTCATATTTTCATTTCCATCACTTGTCATGTATCATAAACTCTGCCTCATATGTAAAAGTCATGCATTATTTAGGGAAATGAATACAGCATCAGTGTGATGAAAACCTCTGTAGCTCAATCATGTACATGGTACAGACATTAAAACATATTAAAGAGTTATGGCTTTAATATGGAAATATCCAAGGAGTATAATACATTACAGAGGAAACTGTAGAGGAATTTAAGTCTCGGCCAACTGGTATAAAAAAATGATCATAATAAAATGATCATGATACTGCAGATGAAAAAATGATTGATAATTAACATTTTGTGAATTAATTATAAACCTCTATATGGGTCTCATTTCATGGGTTTCACATTCTGCTATATGAGTTCATACCTATAAGTAATCTTTAATCTGCAAATATTTTGTGGCGATTACACACATTTATACATTTATTAACTAACTGTAGAAATACACCTCTTTTTATTTATTTACTGTTGTCTATGGACTAGTCTGTAACATGACCCACGTAGCAGCACGGCATTTAAAGACTAACTAGTTTTCCCACTAAAAACAACACACATCCACACACACATTATAAAATATACACACACTGTAATTGTCTTTATTTTTTTTGCAACATGCCTCATTTTAGAGCTTCCACATGCCTTCCTTCCTTTTATGTGAAATGATCAGTACTGACGTTGATGTTCCTACAACAGAGCAATGTTTTTGCGTTTTTTGTGATAACTACTGAAAGCCTGTTAAGTGGGCATATACTCAATTAATGTACTCAATTTAGAGGACCAAAACAAAGTGGAAACTCCAGGTAAAAAGTTTTCCCAACTCGTGTCAGGAGGCCATTCCTATGATGTGGGCAAATGCATGGGGTGACATGCAGATGTGACAAAACAAAAGGGCTTTTCATGCTGGTACTGCAGTGTCAGGGGACGGTGATTGCATCTGTGTAATCTACATTTGACATTCACACTGGTGATTAAAGGCTGATAGCATTTTCTGCTTCTGTGTCTGTTTCATTTGGTATCAGGATGACATTTTCGGCAGCCTTTAATATGCTTGAAGGAGGCATCATTGGTATTGTTTTCAAGTCAATTCAATTCTGTTTTATTTATATATTGTCAAATCACAACAACTGTCGCCTCAAGCCACTTTATATTATAAGGTGAAGACCGTGGCGACAGTGGGAAAGAGAAACGCCTTTTTAATAGGAAGAACCCTCCGGCAGAACTAGGTTTAGGGAGGGATGGACATCTGCCATGACTAGTTGGGGGTGAGGAGAGGGAGAAAGGGCAAAAGACACACAGTGAAAGAGAGCCAGAAATTAATAATAACCAATGATTTAATGTAGAGTGGTGTATAAACACATAAAGATTGAAAAGAGGTGAGTGAAGAAGAAACAGTGTATCTGTAACAGTGGGAAGCCCCCAGCAGCACAAGCCTATTACCACCTGAGTTCACCAGTTCTAACTATATACTTTATCAAAAACAGGCTCTCTTCAGCTCCTTCGGGGCTAATGGCACAGCTGCCCCTCTGCTGGTCCTCTTTGGTATCTGGTGTTCTGGGGGCCTCTGGAGTTCTGGAGTCTTGATCTCCTCCACGCTTGCATCATGCTTTGGAGGACGGGGCTGTGGCTCCCCACACCCTCTAGCAGATCATTACATGAAGGAACCTTTTAAACACAAGCGCGCTCACAGGTGTACACACGGAGGCTCACACACACAAACTACACCCTATTTGGCTCCTACCTCAATGCACACTATGCGCTGTTGATCTCACGTGCTGCACAATAATGTTTAATATTTAATATTTACTGTTATATTCCCATAGATCATCGTGAAGTTGTTTTTTATTACTTTGCTCCCTCTCTCTTCTGCTTGTTTTCTTCTTTTTTTTCTCTCTCTCTCTACAGGTGATCCAGGTGATTAATATATTTATATATTTATTTTTATTTTTTGTCTACTTATTTTTATTTTTTTATTTTTTTTCTCTCCCTCTCTCTTGCCCTTTATCCCCATCCCTCTTCTCCACTGTTTTCTTTCCCTCCTCTTTCTTCCCTTTCTTCCCCTCAAACAAGTCTGTC
>VUQR01036727.1:4467-20139 GCA_015108515.1 Hemichromis elongatus
TGTCTCTACAGGTGTGTGTGTGTGTGTGTCCGTGTGTGTGTGTGTGTGTGTGTGTGTGTCTGTGTGTCTGTGTGTGTGTGTCTGTGTGTGTGTGTGTGTGTAAAAAAGATTTGTTTGTAAAAAAAATATTTACACGAGTTACAATTTTTTTTCTTAAGGTCTGCTGACAGATACAAATCAAAAAGCTCAGTAACGCTCCCCTCCAACAGCCAAATCAATGTGTTCTCTGTTTGGATTGTTAAATGTGTGATTGACATGACATTGACCAATCAGCTGAAAGGAAGAAAAATCAGATCAAAATTTGCATTTGTAAGTTGAAACTCTCACACATCCAGGAAACCTGAGCGCAGAGTAACCGAGGTAACCCAACAACATCGACATGTATAACCAACAACAACTCCAAAGAAAGGCTAGCAACAAAGCAAGTGATTTTATGAATTTTGAATTTATGCTGCTCAGGTTTACAAGCTGCTACACTGGTCACTTTAAACCACTCCAAACTGTACATTGTATTAAATTAAAGCGCCTTGAGGCGACTGTTGTTGTGATATGGCGCTATATAAATAAAATTGAATTGAATTGAATTAATCGGTGCTTCGTCGTCTCGTTTCTCTGTATGCTGCACTGGGATGACAATAAAGTTTACTTTGACTATGAAGTGAAGGTGCTAAGCAGGAATTTATTTCCTTCGGATGTGAACAATGCCAAAGCCACTAACAAAAAGGGTTGCGCTAATCTTCCCTATCAGAAAACAAAAGCAAACCAAAGACAATTCTCAAACGTAAGCTCCTGTGCAAAAAACATGAGAAGAAAGGGTTTCAACAAACAAGGCTTCTCATTCCTTCCGACCTGCTGCAGCGCTCAATATATGAATAAGAAATGACAAGAAAACAACTTTTTACAAATACTCTTAGCTCCAACAACATATCTGAATTACAAATGGCTCTCAGTTTATGAAAAAGACCAATGCTCAGGATTCTCACAGAAATGCTCAGATCTACAAACAGCTAGCCGGTGCTTTGTTTAGTCGTAGAGGAGACAAGGAGACAAGGAAACAAGGAGAGAGCCAAGGTGGCTGTCAGCAGGAGATTAAGAGGCTGCTGTCCGGTAAATCATCCAATCCCAACTCTGGGAGCTTGTTTGAATCAGCCAGTCACAAACACACCCACACAATCAGCCTGGACGGAGTAGATGGAGGAGCCACACATCAAAACAGGCAGCATGTGATCACAAACGGCAACATTGAATCATAACACCACAAAGAAAGAAAAAAGGGATTTTTTTAAGTGCCTTCTCTCACTGCTCCTCTTCCTCTCCGTTTTTCTTTCCCTTTCTTTCTCTCTCCCTTTCCAATCCCCCAGTCCCGTCTGTAACAATGGAAATTAAAACAAACAAATAAATAAATAATTACAAAGGTCAATCAAATGGACCAACATGGCAAGACCGTGATAATCCACTTGTTAAAATAAATCCATTGGGCATCTTTCTTGGCCTTCAGACAATAATTCTGATGCCTAAAGATCCAAACAGGACAGGGTTAGGGTTAGGAGTAGAGTTGCAGTCTTACGTGAAAGAAAAAAGTCATTAACCCTTTAATAAACCCTAACCCGTCATCGGTGACAGGTTAGGGTTAAAGGGTAAATTAGGTCAGGGTTTAAAGGGTTAAAGCAGTTTAACAGAAAAATGTGACTTTCTAAAGTGCATTCAATTCAATTCAATTCAATTTTATTTATATAGCACCAGATCACAACAACAGTCGCCTCAAGGCGCTTTATATTGTACAATAGTACATACAGAGAAAACCCAACAATCACATGACCCCCTATGAGCAAGCACTTTGGCGACAGTGGGAAGGAAAAACTCCCTTTTAACAGGAAGAAACCTCCGGCAGAACCAGGCTCAGGGAGGGGCGGGGCCATCTGCTGCGACTGGTTGGGGTGAAGAAGAAAAGAACAGGATAAAGACATGCTGTGGAAGAGAGACAGAGATTAGTAGCAGGTACAATTCAATGCAGAGAGGTCTGTTAACACAGTGAGTGAGAAAGGTGACTGGATGGCACATGGCCGTTGGCACTGGTTAATGGCAACACGCACCAGTGTTTGGATGAGAGTGTTTTTGTTCTTTGTAATGTGGAATGCTGAATCATTATGGCTCTTTTTAGTTTCACAGTCCTTCTCTTTAGCCTAATGCTGACCTGTCACTTTGAGATATTCTCTCCAGTATAGACGCGAGTCCCTTTTGTCCCTTTGGGACCCTGATGCTGGAGCCACGGAGTTCACAGCAGCTTTACCTGCTGAAGTTCTTCAATATGATCCCTCCATGGTCAACACACATTGGAAAACTTTCTAGAGTTTATTAGTACCAATAAGCTAAATTTGCGCTTAGGGGCATGTTTATTTATAGTTTTGATAAAAGCGTCATAAAGGTATTTCCATGCATTTCCATTTCCAACCACCTTTATTTGGGTGGTCACAATGAAAATGACTGTAGACCTTTACTGCAGTGTCTTTGTCAGTAATTAATTTTGTAAGCCAGGAGTCAGATAATATGAGAATGTCAGTATCCTGTGCTTTCACCCAAATGTTCATTAAGTCCCGTTTAGGAAGAAGACGTCTGACATTTAAATGAATGATACAAATTACAATTAAAATCACAAGGAGCACTCAAACATTTGTAATCTGGACCAGGATTACGTTGTACATTTCCAGATAAAAGAAGGAAATAGTATTTTCTTTTGACAGATTTTTGTGTTAGTAGAGGGAAATAAAACAGTCATATGGAATAATAAATCAATTAAATAAAATCTACTCTGACAATCTACTGAAGAGCTTCTAAAAGATTTAAAATCCCACTTTGTGCCATTTCAGAGGACTGAAAACATGGCTTATCTTACATGTCCCATGGACACAAAGCTGTCAATAAAGTCAGTAAAAAGCTGCTGAGGTTAACACGGTGATAGACATGTAGCAGGAAGGAATGAAGGTGACATCCACACTAGTGCAGTTAGAAAGCCAATTCAGTACAGGTTTTTGGTCCTTTCCAGTCACATGATGATAATGATGCAGTGTGACGTCACACGTTAACCAGGAAATCAGTTTAGGTGAAGAATGCTGTGAACAAATGTAACAAAATCAGAGCAGCCTGGGTCCAACAGCCAGCACTCTACAAAGAACACACTCAGCAGACTGAGGCTGCATTTAACCTGTTTTTACACATTTAAATGTTTTACTCTACAGTTCAGTTAAGGATGTTATGTTGTTATTCTTTGTGATTTTGTTCCTTTAATGTATTCTTGCTCATTTTTGGTTTTGTTTTATTTTGTGCACCCTGAGCACACAGCCTCTATGGGAATGAGGTTTTGGGGTGGATAACAGGAGGGGGGGAGATGCAGACGGGCACGTAAGACTGCAACTCTACTTCCTGGTCCTCACTCTGGACAGTCACATTTTAATTCAGCCAGATTTCTAGAATTGAGCGCTGTACCTAAAGTGTGATAAATGCTGCCACTCCTTACAACGCCGGGTTTTACCGAGAATGTTTCCCAAATATCTATGAGTAACCCCCCACCCCCGGTTCGCTAGACTTCATTCGCACAGCCATGCATATCGTGCAGCTAAACAAATCACTACTGGACCAATCGGGGAGAAGACAACAAAAATTTGTGTTACTGTTGGGCAAATATATCTCACTCTAATCAGTGGAAAATTCTGTTAGGTCAAAAAAGACAAATGATGATGCGTAATACAAATGCATACGTAAATGTTCAAACACAACAGCATTTTGTCACAGAGGGAATTTTAAAAAAATATGTACAGAAGTGCCTCATTTTCTGAACCCAAGGTTGACATAAGTGGGTCAGAGTAACTGAGAATAACTTAACATCTGTCTTGGATTATACTGTCAGTCTATATGATGAACTGGATCCATGAGCCACTGGAGCTGGAATAAGCCTGAGATAGCAACTCGGACTGTTTGTTAATTATGTAATGGCAATAAAGACAGACATGAATGACTTCAAATATTAAAGGGTCTGTTACAAGGTGGGCTGGCTGTGTGTTCTATTGTCACACACATACACAGTGTAGAGCAAGAAGAGCAGGGTAACCCCATCGAGTTACCTTCACTGAGGTTAAAAGTCTCAGACATTCACACAGATGCGCCGTCAGGCTGCGACACCTGCTTTTCACATTAAAACAATGTGGAGTCAATAGAAGAAAGAAGGCAGTGTGCATATGCATGAAAGAGACGGAAATACATTTAGACATCACTGGTGGCAACAGAACCTGTCCTAAAAGACCGTCTTAGCTGCTGCACGTGCATTTCACAGCCTCACCTGCAACATCTGTTGAGACACTTGTACAGACATCAGAAACGCACACAACCATGTGTGTGTCCACAAACAGAGGCATAAATGCAAACCAAGAGAGGCAAAATGGTTGCAGTGTGGCATTTGTGCTGTAGAAATGGACCTGAAAGCTGCCTGTGCTGAACATAAGGGACAGACAAGGTAGAAGCAATGTGTGCCTGTGCGTATGTGGGAGAAAGACCGGGGAACAGCGAGTGGGAGGAATGTCATGCAGAGAGACTGCACCGAGACACTCAGCGACATCGAAGCCACACCAGACCGACTCGAACCAACAAATTGCATTTTTTAAACAGTTATTTCACCTTTGCACACACATAGCAATACTATATAATCTCTTTGCTGTCAAGGAGACGTCACACCTTTCAAAATCTATGAACCACTGAATTTAAAAATGTAGGCGAATATGAATCCCGCACTAAATCAGCGAATGTGAGATTGCATGATGTCAATGAACAGTCGTCAGCAGAGAAACATGGGAGATTTACAATCCTAAAAATCCCAGACAAAATCTCAGTTTATTCTGACCGCCATAATGCATGTCGATTAACAACTGGGTCAGCATTCAACCCCTTGTTTTATTTAACGCCACATGTCATGTCCCTTGTGCGTAAAACGAGAGCCGTTTTATCTGTTTAACGTGCGTAATAAGACGGCTTCGCCGGAGCTGTTTACCTCTTATCTGACCAGCAGTGTGGAGCGGATCCCTGTCGCAGCACTGACAATTTCAGCTCCTCTCCGTTGCTCTTTTAATCCACAGTACAGGTGTAGATTCGCTCCTGTGGTCCCTCTGTCTCGCTCTATCTGTCGATGAAGGCGAGGTGCAGCACGCAGCCAGCTATGCACAGCGAGGGGAGCAAACCGGCAGAGGCTCAGCATCGACGGCGTCACAGAAGAGGAGGGAGTCCGTGAAGAGGTCTCACTCCGCCAGCGAAGAGTCGCGTCGTTGTCACACTTTCCAGTCACACATGCGACGCACCTCCAGATACTAAACATACGTTTTGATTTCACTTCAGTCGGAATGATTCAAACACACATTGTGTGATTTCACAAAAGCCTTTGCTTTGTAAACCATGTTTGGTTCGGTTTCATTGGTGCACTGCTTCGTAGCTTTACATCAAGGCCACAATTTAGATTTTAAACCAATTAAAAGCTGGCTCATGGCCCAAGCAGCCAGTCGTTCTACCTGAATCTCTTCGTTCCTAATTATGTCCCTCCATTTATGTTCTCACCACGTTAATTTCACCTTCCTTTGTCTCTTCCTCGCTCTTTGCGTTTTAGTTATTTTCTCGTGTGGAAAAAAAGATCTGAAATGACATAAATGTAAGGAGGCAATGAACGAGACTAAATCAGGCTCTGTCTTCAAACAACTCTTATAGTGGTTGTTTTTAATCTTTAAAATAGACTTATTATTGACAAGACTTATTAATGTAATTTCAGGTTTACCCTCACAATAAAATGTTCAGTTCTGTATTGCAGCCCAGAGATTCCATGACCTCTGTTTTTATTAGTTTATTAATTTTAAAAAGCTAGACAAAATTGAACACACATTTATGGTTTGGGGAATATTTATTAGGTTTATTGATATTTTTGGTTATTTGTTAAGTGATAGTTTGTGGAAGTTAAAGAGACAAACTGGCCATCCTACCCGTGTCAGGAAAGAACCCGAGTCTGCTCACAATTTATGATTTAGTTTGTAAACCTTAATTCACTGTATGAGTATTAGGAGTGTGTGTTAGCAGTACTCCTCTTTTCCTGTAGTTGCTTCTACACAGGAATGGAAGGTTGCAAAATCCAGGAAAAACAAACACATATGTAGGTGTTACATGGGATTAAAATCATTCAAATGCAGTAAGTTTACATGTTTCATGTAGTCTATGACTTAATTGTTTTCTATAGCACACATAATTAAACATTTCAGTTACAATAAACGTGAATTTTAATGTGCCGTATAATAAACGAGCATGTGGCCTGATAAGTATCAAACCCAGAAAGACACTCTATATGGGATGGTTCATTTACAAACACAAGTCTAACTTACCTTTTTTGTTAGAAAAAACAAAATTGTTATTTAAATTTACACAAAATGTCAGAAATCTGCACCGTCATGATCAAACATTTAAACCTCATTTTTCATGATTTGTTAGGTAAAACCTCGGAGGTCCAAATTATAACCGGACATTTTTAACTACTTTTGATTTTACATTTGTATTTCACATTCAAATGTTTGGGGTTTTTTTTTTTTTCCATCGCCTTGCTTGTCTAGCCTGGACGTGCGTCTCTATCTATACAAAGATAATCTACACTGCTGGCCCAAGTACAATATCTAAAATATCTGAATCTAGCGCTTGTATCAAGCCTCCCTGGTCAGAATGATCACAGGTTCACTCAGTCTGCACTCGCTGATCTACTAGGTTTGGGATGGAGATTGGCAGTAGCAGACTCCGTGAGAGTAAATAGGACCTCCACCCCACACAACACAGGACCACAGATTTATGAAACAAACATGATCTTTGTATGAATACCTCACTCAATTCCAATTAGTACCAACCCAAGTAGGGGTGTCACGACCGGGCAAACAAAGGGAAGTGGACTCAAATGCAGACACCACACGGAGGCTCGCAGGTATAGTGATAACAAATGATTTACTTCAGCACAAAAGGTGGCATATTCAGTCTCCACTAAAATGTCCAAGGAT
Organism: Hemichromis elongatus; assembly: GCA_015108515.1. NCBI lineage: Eukaryota > Metazoa > Chordata > Actinopteri > Cichliformes > Cichlidae > Hemichromis > Hemichromis elongatus. The sequence continues at coordinate 11,529 of VUQR01036727.1, forward strand.
CCGGAACGAGCCCCCACTTATGTTACGACCCGGCTCGAGGCCGCAACATAAACAAGGAGACGAATAGCAGAGTGTTAGTGAGAAGAGCTTTTATCTTAAAATGGCATAGCAGGTTGGCTAGGATGGCTGGTGCCACCAAGGCAAAGATTAGTGAGCGTCAGGTCAGCCTGCCTCAGGTATGCTTTTATCAACACCTGACTGGGGCTACGTCCACACTGATGTGTTTTTGTTTGAAAACGCATCGTTTTGTCTCCGTGTTGTCCTCCCGTCCACACTGAGACGGAGTCTCTGGTCAGGGAAAAACGGAGCGTTTTGGAAACGCTTTCTAAAACACATACATTTGGAAATGCAGTGTTTTGGCGTAGTGTGGACGGCCAAACCGGAGACATTCCAAAACGATGACGTGTGTTAGTCACATGATGCAGTCATGTGACCACTTCAACCAAGACGGTCAGACGGCATCGTACCGCAGTTGTTTTGTTTGCTCAAAGTTTTTAGTGGCCGTGTTGAAGATTCATATGAACTCATTTGTGACTCGGAGCAACAGCTCCACCTCATCATCATTCCATTTGACACATTTTGCCGCTTGTTTTAAAGAGCCGGAAAGTAAATAAACAACAGATGGAAATGACGCAGGTCGACTCGTCTAACGTTTCACGGTACTGGAACTGTGTGAAAAACAACTCAAAACGATAGCGTGGACGCGGATCGTTTCCAGGCAAAAACTCCGTATTCAGATCTCTGGATTAGTGTGGATGTTGCCAATTAGCACCAGCTGAGCACACTGAGGAGATTAGGGGCTGCAGAGGGGCGTAACACACAGTGAAAATGTTAAAGGTAAATAAAACCCTACACATGAACTAAGGGCGAGAGGGAAAACACTTGACCTCTGAGTTTAATCTACTAAACTAACGCAAAACTTCCTATTACAGCTCTAAGAACCTGTAACTACACACTGACTGGCAAGAACTACGAGACAAAACTACCATTAGGAATGCTGAGAAAGTAGACAAAGCTATGAAGCGCTAGGCTTGGCTAGGACAATCTCCACAATAATAGTCAGGCATGAAAACAAGAATCACACCACATGTGCAGCAGCAGAGCCTAAAGGAAAGAAGTCTCTTTAGTTGGCTGGGGAAAAACAGAAAAGTCCAGAAGGTAGAAAACCAGATTATCTAAATGAATATAAGTCAGGAGTCAGGAGAAGACATTGATGAGCAACATAGGCTACTGTTACAAACTGATATGTAACTCACGTACGATATTCAGTGAAGCTGTAAAGTCACCCAGCTCTAAAGAGTGAAAAGCAGCAATGGATGAGGGAATGCACTTACTCAAACTAGCTTACCCAAGGGACAGAAAGCAGAGGGGTTGATGGGTGTATGTAAAAAAAAAACAATGGTGATGCATCAGAAAAATATAAAGCATGGTATGTAGCTAAAGGTTACGTCCCGAGTTTTGGAGTAGACTATGAAGAAACTTTTTCTCCAACTGCTTAAATGACGAGCATAAGAGTATTGATCCAGTGTGCAACACAACAAAACCTGATTCTGCATCAGATGGATGCAAAAACTGCATACCTGCATGCACCAATAGACTTTGTGCAGGCAGGTTATGAAGTAAAAGGGAAAACAGATGAGAAACTGGTCCATAAGCTGGAAAAATCACTTTATGGGCTTAAACAGTCAGGCTGAAGTGGAACAGGACATTACATGACTATGTGACAGAGAACGGTTTCATGCAGAGTCCTGCAGATCATTGTGTTTACACAAGGAAACAAGAAAAGTAAAAGTGGTCCTGATCATACGGGCTGATGATATTATTATTGCAGCCGGTGATGAAAACTGAAACAGCAAACTTCAAAATGAACGATATGGGGAAACTCAAACATTTTCTTGGTATTGATTTTGAACAAACCAAAGGTTGTGTGAAAATGTCACAAAGATATGTAGAGAACATACCAGAAAGATTTCAAATGGAAGACTGCAAACCAAGATCAACTCCTCGTGAACAAAAGTTGAACTCCAATGATGATGCTGTGAACACCAATACTGTCAGGATGTACGGAGAGGCAGTAGGTAGCCTTCTTTACTTGACCTCTCGCACACGACCAGATTTAAGTTTCGTTGGAAGCTGTCGCAGCACTTCAAAGAACCAACTTTGGATCATTGGACTACTTGGAAACATGTTCTGAGTTATTTGAAACAATCAAAAAACAAAACATCATGCTACAGGAAAAGTGACAAAGATCTGAGAGTGCAATGTGACAATGACCCAGGTTGGGTGCCGATGTGACTGACAGCAGGAATCCTACAGGTTACTGTATCAGCCTGAATGAAGAAGGTACTTTAGTATCATGGCGAACAAAGAAGCAGCCAACTGTTGCCTAGTCAAATTATGAGGCAGAGGTGGTAAAAACCAGGCTAGCATTCACAGAAAAGGACGGCAAACTGAGAGTCAAGAAAGCCAAAATAGATCACAATAATCTAGAGAAAGAGAAGCTGAAGCTGCCGTACCTGAAGCTGAGGCTTTGGAGGTAGCTGCTCAAAACATTAATGAATCCAACAACAAAAGAGAGTGTCTCAAGAAAACAGATCACTGTGTTACGCAGCATGCACAACACTTCCCACAAGAATCCGAAGTAGAGAACGGTTTGACTTTAACTCCTACCAGACTACAGTCAGAATGCACAGTCTCAGATATTTCATCCAAACAGCTCCAACAATAATGATTAATCAACAGATCTTGCCAAATCCCAGTTAGTTCCTATAGGTCGAACAAAGATTCGTGACACAATTGAAACCCTGATTCTGTCTGCAAACGAAGAAAGGGATGTGCTGATCAAATGACTGGGTAAAGAATCTGATGAGCATGCAATCAGAATACGATATGTAAATATCAAACAACCTAATGTTGAACATGTGATCTGGGAAAGACTAAAGAAAAACATGGCTCTCCAGAGGTGATAGGTTTGAGCTCTTTTTTGTAAACTTGAGAGTTTTCCCAAGATCCATAATAGAGAGAGTCAAAAACTACAAGAACTGGCTGACATGCTTACTGAATTTCTATGTTACAAATCAAGAGGGTTACCTGCCACGTCTATCCTACCTTGATAGAGCAAGAGGTAGCAAATTGGGGAAAAGCTTCCTTTAAATCACCAAACAAATGGTTGTCTCACAGGTGCAAACACAAGAGAGATTAATGTGTTGCTTTTCCTCCTTTCTCCTACTTTTCAAAGAGTTCAGCTGCAAAGATGATGGCTAAACCACAAACCTCATTTGCTTCAAATGCGAGTTTTCAAAACTGCTCTTGGAAGAGGGGACATACTGTAGTTCTTAAAGGAACACATTATATGTTTTTGCTGCTGCGCCTCTACAACTCACTGAGCCAAATCTTGTGAAGCCACCATTAAATGCGGACAATGTGACAGTGATAAATAGATTTCTAAATGTGCACGCTGCACCAGCTTCACATTCAGAAACAGTTCTTCAACAAAGAATAGCGTGGAGAGGTCTGACACAGAGTCACATCCAGATGTTCCCACGTTTGTCTTGTGAATGTGTACCGAAATAGTCATCAAGAGTTACAGCAGTTACAGCATCCATGCCATACACACTGAAAACCTGTGCATGCGTTATAAATGCATCTGGAAGAAGAGCACACAGTCTTATAGTAAAATCACTGGATGGAAAAGTCACCATGCCTCACCATGCACTAATAGATCGTAATGAAATCCCAAACAACAGGTCAGCGATACCGACACCCGAAGCTGCAAATCACCACCAAAGAGTAGCAGACAAAACTGTAGTCCTTGACCCCGATGCAGACATCCTTCTTCTACTGGGAAGGGACATTTTCAGGGCTCAGGTTCGAGACACTAAACAACACAACTCTTAGACCTGGGTCATTGTTGGAGAGGTGCACACCTCTAACCCTAACCCCTAACCAATACCCACCCATTGTTGGTGTGCACACAACACAACTACAATGAGAAAACCTGCATCCTGGAAAATGGCACACCAAATCACTTTGCCATGTGTGACAATAAGATACAGGTAAGAGAAAATCCTAATGGCATAGATAATGGAAAGAGAATCTCACCTAATAATGATATGCAAAATGCATCATCACTGACTGATCTTGGAGAATCAGTCTTCAGTACCACAGGAAATGACAAACAGCGAGCACACTCCATAGAGGATTCATTCTTTCTACAGATCATGGAACAGGGATTCTTCTAAGAAAAGCCAAAAGATTTCACAGAGTTAATGCAAAAGATGTTATACAAAGGACATTCTGAACTTCCACCATTACTCCAGGAAGGGACAGAATGCTGTTATTTGCCTACGTCTGCTGTTTAACATCCTACTAAAACAAACTAGATTCGAGCGGTATTTGATTCCAGTGCTCAGTATGATGGGATCTCGCTAAATGAGGTGCTGCTGTTTCTTCCAGGTTAAGGTGCTGGAAAATAAGGAATGTTAAGCTAGCTGTATAGCTGAAAGTACAATGCCTGCAGCAAACTTTAGTGAGAACAGCATATGTATGGCAAGAGAGACTTTATTCTTTTTGTGCTTCTTGTCTTACATCCTAAATATCACTCCTTGATTGCATGTTCTCCCTTTTCACCCATCCTTTGTAGCTGTGCTGTATTCACTCATTTTTCTTTAGCCTTTCCTTAGTTTTTGCAGCCCTGGTTGCCCAAACTCCTCCCCCACATAAAGCAGAAAGGATCGTAGCCAAAGCATGGTAGTAGTGTTTGTGTGTAGCCTAAAGGGAGCTGGGTTTAATGAATTTATTAGCTTCAGTTCATCTCCCAAGAGCTGAGTAGCCATTAGTTACCTCAACCATGCCTTCACTGTGAATTTGTGTACAAAGGAAAAAAACATATTTTCATGTGTGTGCCACCTGGACCATCGTGTGCTGCTCCACTGTGTACATTTCTTCCTGTTTTCTTTTTTATTATGTCCATCTTCAGCCCTCATCCCCTTTATGCGAGTGTCTCAGTCTCCTTAGTTAGCAGCTCAACTAACACATGATGTCCCAAACCATTTTAGAAAAGATGCTACCGATTCAGCGTTGCTCTCTGTTTAAAAAAAAATAACAAAAACAATACAAAGACAAAAAAAGGATTATGGTTACACATAATCAGTAAAGGTTCTTTTGACTGCAAACAGGTCTTAACCTTAATAACAGAGGTAGACACATAGATTTTGGCTTGTCCAAAATATGTCTGAGAAATAAAAAATTCACTTAACAAGTGATCATGAAACGTACAGATACATTGTAACGCTGGTTCTCTGAGTGAGACATAACTCTACACTGCCTTACATATTCCATATGGACGCTAAAAACTCATTAGGACAGCCCGCGAGGAGACAGTGCAACCAAAAGCCCAGGGTGAAAGTGTACCAAATGAACTATTTACAATAACGAAAATATATACATGCTACCCCGGTCAAGACTGAGCAGAGAGGGACGAGCCCCTCCACAAGGCTCAAGAATTTGCCAACCCATGGGTCGAGTGGGCCCACAGTCCCAAGGGGGGGAGAACTCCTGCAGAGGCATAAGCCTGCCGAATGGCCTCTACACCCAGCAGGACAAATGGGACTTGGACCAAGGCCTGCCCAGGATAGGAAGGGGCACAGGGCCACCAGACGCCAAATCGCCTCCCTGTCAGTGTGCGCTGACTGCAGCTTGACTGACTGGGATAGGTGGAAGTCAGACAAGAAGACATCCTCCATCCTCCACCGGCCCAGGCCCGGAAGCGGTGCCAAGGCTCGTGTGGCTCATGAGGGAAGTGCCTGGGGAGTCAGCCTGAAACCTGCCCAGGGGCCCACACAATTTGGGTACTTTCCATTTCACAAAAGCAGCTCATACTGACATGAACTACAAAACAAGTGTGTGCCATTGTGATGCGTCAACCACACGTGGGTAAAATTAGTCCACACACTCACCTCATTTGTATTTTGGTAATATAATCATTAATTTTTCTACTTAAACATAACATTGATATTATGAAGTGTGCACATAGTAGCACTGTGTGTTTTTTATTTATGTATTCTGTTATATTAATTTTGCTTCCCTTTCTTTAAGTTACCTGGTTTGGAGAGTTGGCTGCTTCCTGTCTGGGCAAAAGGTGTGAATAAGGGTCTTATCAGTGTCAAAAAACCCAATAAAAAGAGTAATTAACTATCAACAGTGTCCGCGAAACCACTGCAACCCCCTCCCTGCCCGCATGTCAAATAGGCCAAAGGAAGGAGATGGCTGAGCAAGAAAGTGGGAAAAGTCTTCTTGATATTGTAATTTGAGACAAACACATTTATTCAAACATACATCCAATCTCTACAGTATGATAAACACTGAATATTTTAGGGGATGCATATCTGCCTGCTGAGAATCCACATAACTTCACGTTAAACTCGTCATTAAGTGAGAACTGCCTGATTCTCATTTCCAGACATCCAGTGTGGTTGTTATTTTTAGATCAATATGCAGAAGTCCTTTTCTGAGCACTTACACTATTTATAAGCTTTCAAGGATATAAATAAAGTAGGCAGATTAAGGTGCAGTGATTGTTAAATGCAAGATAAATAAATGTTGGTAAATATGAGTATAAATATAACATTGTATGTGTTATGGTCTATTATGGTGGTGTTGGAAGTGAAAAGTCTAAAATATGCGGGAGAGTTGTTAAGCCTAACAGCCTCTGGAAAGTTGCTGTTTGTTGAGGTGGATAATCTGTCATGTCAGGTTTCATGACGGTATGATGCATCATGATGTGGACAGTTGACAGTACTGCAGGACAAAAGTATTGTTTTTTTGCCTTGAGCCACGGCTACTTGGATCATCCATCAATGGAGGAAAAATGAAGACATGAAAAAAAACCTAACACAATTTATTTTGTGTGTTAAAATCCTCTTTGTGGACAGAGTCATGGAAACTTTATTCAGATTAAATTACCTACATTTTTCACTGAAAATTTTTAAATTGGTCAAATTTGACCAAATGCACAAACGCTGCCTAGCACTGCTCTGTCCACTGGACAGGATCGGGACACCCTTTTGGGTGGGGTCAAGGGGCTGGCTAACTCTGCTAAGATTGCCATGAACCAGGAATAATAGTCAGTCAGCTTCAAGAACCAGCTCACCTCTTGGCCCTCAGAGGTGGGCTGCATGCAATAGCAGCTGATTCCTTCATTTGAGGCTGCACCTACCTACCTAAAGATACTTCACCTCCCTGTGTCCAAGCCCATACATCTTTGACTTAGCCGTGACCCTCACCTGTGTAGAGGACTCCAGAACCATGCCCACCCGCCGTACATGCTCTGTCCAAGTGTCACTATGGATGTTGACATCATCCAAATAGGCAGCAGCATATGCAGTGTGCACTGTAAAGTGGCTCGGGCTCCAAAGCCAAACATAAGTGTGACAAATTGGCACAAGCTGTATAGAATGAAGATGGACATTTTTTTCTGCCAGAAGCCCTACATTGAATCTAGTGTTGTGAAAAAGTGAGCAGTTCTTTTAGTGTGAGAGACATGAATGATTTGCCCTCGTCATTCAGCACCTCATTCGGATTGTGTTGTGTATATGACTTTAAGCGTCAAAGCTGTTGTCAAAGTGCTGATGAACCGTTTTCAGTGTCTCAAATTTGTTCAAATAGACCAAGGGGCCAATTTCTTGTCTAAAATATTTGCACAGGTTCTAAAATCACTATGCATCAAGCATCACAAAACCAGTGCAAACCATCCATCCCACTTTGGATGGAGCAGCTCTCATTTCTAGAAATATGAACAAATTTATTAAACCCCCCAGAATATGACTATCCAGAGTTGGGACCAGGAAGCAGAGTTGCAGTCTTACACGCCTCTCTGCAGCTTCTTTCCTCCTACTACCCCCCAAAACACCATCTCCATAGAGTCTGTGTCAGCTCCCAAGCAGACAACAAACAACCTAAACATAAAAAATCACAAAGAAAAAACAACAGCAGGATGATTATGTTAGTTTAAATGAATCAACACCCCCGAGTCATTCTAACTCCCAGAAACCTCGAAGCACTGGCAGAGGGGGCGCTGTGGCAGCAATTTCTCACACCAGCCTATTAATCAACCAAAGACCCAGACAGATTAGCCTTGTCCACCCCAGCTGTAAAACTCAGAAACCAGTCTTATTTGTTATCATCTATCGTCCACCTGGGCCATACACAGAGTTTCTGTCTGATTTCTCAGACTTTTTATCTGATGTAGTGCTCAGCTCAGATAAAATAATTATTGTGGGGGATTTTAACATCCATGTAGATGTTAAACATGACAGCCTCAACATGGCATTTAATCTGTTATTAGACTCAATTGGCTTCTCTCAAAATGTAAAAGAGCCCACCCACCACTTTAATCACACTCTAGATCTTGTTTTAACATATGGCATAGAAACTGAACATTTAACAGTGTTTCCTGAAAACCCTCTCCTGTCTGACCACTTCCTGATCACATTTACATTTACACTCATTGATTACACAGCAGTGGGGAGTAGATTTTATCACAGTAGATGTCTTTCTGAAAGCGCTGTAACTAAGTTTAAGAATTTAATCTACCCACTGTTATCATCATCAA